>JADRCD010181284.1:0-58353 GCA_019843815.1 Montemys delectorum
GAGTAATTTATAGGAAAATACATGAACAGCTCCATAGTAAATTCAATAATTCTGTGTGAACAATGTCATTCTAAGAGCTATAACTGTGTCTCCTCAACATTATTTTTTATATTTTTTATTATATGTAAGTACACTGTTGCTGTCCTCAGACACATCAGAAGATGGCGTCAGATCTCATTACGGATGGTTATGAGCCACCATGTGGTTGTTGGGAATTGAACTCGGGACCTTCGGAAGAGCAGTCAGTGCTCTTACCCACTGAGCCATCTCACCAGCCCTCTCCTCAACATTTGAAAACCTTTAAGCTATATGAGCATTAAAATGGAAATATGAGACATATAGTATCAGTCTTTTAAATTTTTTTCAACTAATGATTTATCCACATACTACTATATCTACATTGAATATCAGTGTTATACTTTTACTACTTTCAAGAAGACCAAATATTTTTCTAATTATTATAAAAGATAGTACATAGGGAGTTTCATAATTATAGCAGAATTGTAACCACATGTAAGTAATCTAAATGACTGTGATACATTCTATATCAGGCACGTTTTATTTTGAAATATAAACAGTATTAAAGACAAGTAGCAGTAAGTAAACTACACAAGTTGTCTTGAACCCGATTTGCACTAAATGGACCTGGAGTTCTAGTTAGCAACCAGGGGTAGAGAACATCAACAACATACTTGCTGGCCGCCTGAAGAGAGTTGGAAAGGTCAGTATGATGTTTTGATGGTTAGACAGACTGCCTTCTGGGTAAGCATTAAGAAAAAGAAGTATATAGCGGAAGAGAAGAGTCACTGTGCCTGAACTGTGGGAAACCATTTATTAAATGGGTCAAGGAACACATATTTCAAGAAAGACAGCTGGCAATAAAGGGCACAGATCCAGTGTGTAATAAACACCAGACTGATGCTCACTGAGATAGCTGTTAGGACTCCCCTTTAGAACACTTGAGCCAGCACTGGACAACACTGACTGAGAACAATATAGCAAATCCAAAACCAAGCCCAAAGAAAACACAGAGGCTTGTAGAAAGCAAGGGGAATGGATGGAGAAGCCCTGACAAATACACTCATTCTTATGTGCTAGCTCTACCTTACAGTTAAAGCCAAGCATATTTATCAACAATGAAGTTAGACACCCACTTTAAATATTAGAAATGTCAAACTAAGTGACTTACTGAAATCTCTTCATCTTTGTTATTTGTTAAGCACGACTATGTAACTTTTCATAGCAAAATGACTTGGTCATGAATATAACAATGTTAAAGTAACCTTCTCTATAGTATTCAAAAATCAAACCTGAAAATGCAAAATCTACATAAAGATAGTACTTTAGGTCAATCTCCAACTCATAATACCACTCTATTATTTAGAAAATATATATGTACTATGTATACAAACAAAAAGAAATATATGATTATGTTGATATCTGTCATAGAAATTTATCTAAGATTATTTTCTTTCGATTGTAGATCTGAAAGCATATTTTAGTCACTAAAATCTATTCTTTTTCTGATTTTCTCCAGTGGAAGTGATAGTGGTAATTATTTATTTTAGATATTCTGGACCACAGTCCACGGAAGTAAACCAAGCCAGAATCTGGATGCATAGAAGGTGTAGAGGCCATGGAGAAGTGTGGCTTACTGGCTTTCACCTATGGCTTACTCATCTTGCTTTCTTATAGAACTAAGGACTACCAGTCCAGAGTTGGCACCACTTACAATGTGCTGGGTCCTCCTATAATAATAACTAATTAAGATTATACCTTATAGGCTTACCTATGGCCTGATATTACAGAGACAGCCTCTCAATTGAGGTACACTCTTTTAAAATGGCATTCTTTTATGTCTCCCTTGTCCTATCTCTACACCCATCTCTGTCTCTCTTCTCTCTATTCTATTTCTTTATATCACTATCTAAATACAAGAAACAATCTAAAGACTTATAGGAGCACTATACTAAAAACAAACACTTAAAAGTGATAAAAGTAATTTAATACAATATTCTTTACTAGTAGGTATAACGTACTATAACAAGGAAAGTGGAAAACCAAATGTTGAAAGTGGACTGAAGAAGGCCAGAGTAAGACTATAGTAACTGAGCTCTCTCTACAGTGAAATCTTATCACTCTCTACAGTGCTAACCTCATCAACCCGTAAAGGAACTGGAAGTCACAGCCCTGGTTCTCAGTCTCACAGTTCCCAGTGTGTACACAGTTCCCAGTGCCAAGTTGGGCTCTGGACAGCTGCTCTCAGAGGAATAGTCCCAGACATTGCAAAAAGATAACTTAGTATAAACTATGTCCCAGGAATGAGGTAGAACTATGTAGAATAGAAAGAATTAACAACAGTCATCGTTTTGTTAGAATGTTAAAATTTGAAGCTTTTGAAGAGAATCATTTGATAGAATCCGTTTTTTTTTTAAATTACCTACTCTATCTACCAAATAGGCAAAATTAACCAAAATGAATAGGACTTAGTAATATGGTGTTTTTCTTCACTTTGAAGTTAAATAAATCCTCCAAAGTGCCTAAATTCTGCATGAAATACATGTGGAAAATGCAAGGATATTTGCTCTTTTATAGGCAGCCAGAAAAGCAATTTAAAATGGAATAAAACAGGAAGATATTATCTGAACTGTAGGTATTGTGAAAATTGTGCAGTGAAAATTAAAATACTAGTTTGTGCTATAGCCATAAATTACCAAACTAATTATCTAGTAGCAGGCATAACTGAATCATTCAAAGGGGTAATTAGCAATCAGACATAATGAGTACTGCTACTATTTCTTGTCATACTGTATTTAGCTTCTGCACAGCCTGGGGGAACTGAATTATTTCCCATCCTCGCAGAGGGCATTACTGCTATATTGAGTGCATCAGCCCATATTATTACTCCCCGTAGTTTAATTCTTCACTGGACTGCACACTTCTGATTTCCCCTGTCAAAAGTTTCCTATTCTCCCAGGCCATTTACAGCAGGCATCTTCCCAGCACTCACTCCTGAACATACATGTACAAACTGCATCAGAGTCATATTAAATATTTCCTGTAGTTGTTTTACAAAATTCAATAATACAGCTAGGGTCATTTAAATTAATATGTTGTAGGCCAGTTGCTATCATTTATAATTGCATGTGTCATTTAAAACAGCTCTAGGTCCTTTCCTATCTTAAACATCATTATTTTACTAAATGCCTTCTGAGAGTGTAGACATCAGCTTATGCCATGGGGTAGGAAGACTGCGACATGTCCCTGACGTGTGGCCGTCACATGGATTGAGGTATTTGTTGTACAGTGTGAATTAATTCTACACAGAGTGAGGCAAGACAGATAACCCAGATGCATGAACATACTGCCAGGGGCCACTTCCACGTATTGCATTATCCTATTTTGGACAAATTCAAAATACTACACACAATGAAAAAGAAAAAATTACTCAACTCTGTTAAGTGAGAGAGCACACGTCACAGTAAAAGATGAAATTATATCTGTCATTTGTGCTCAGCTGGGTTTCATTTAAACACCAGCTATTTGAATATACACTGATATTTGAATCTTAACATCCAGCGGGCAAGGTCAGAATTTCAAATTGAGAATCTCTTAGAGAGAGAGAAAAAAAGTTTCTGGCTGCTGAGCCAAAGACCCAGCTCTGGAAGTACAGACACTTAACTGTTAAAGAGAAGACAACCTTTGTGAAGCCCTTAACATTTGGCAAAGAATCAGCAGGGACACTTAAGGTGGAAGAATGGACAGAACCATCGAGGCACACTAGGAGAACACCAAAGGAGCTTTACAGGTAACTCTGAAATAGGCTTTTCCTTCCCAGAAGTCACCAGAGACTTGGTTCATCCCCCTTCCTAGTTGCCTGCAGAATTTGCTATGCCTCTAAAGGCCTCCACATTTACATTTGAGGAGGGAGCTCAATCCCTGTCTTATGATCACCCTAGCATTAAAATGGTGATTAATCAAAAGAAAAACAAGGAGGAATTTTAGAACAAAGTTATCTAGGGATTTAACTTTCATCCTCCTGAGATATTACTTTGGAATCAGTGAGACCAGCAAGAAAAACCCAGGGGCTGTCAAAGCTCAGTGCACGCTCTCACTCCGTCACCTTTGCCTAGTCAACCATACGTTGCAGAAATCTTAATGACTGTACAACATTAAGGGAAACACAGTCCCTATTATGGCTAAACATCATGAGTTTCCTAGGAAACAATACAACGCAAAGACAAAGAGAAACTGAGCCTGGCCCTGACACCTGCTGCAAAGAAAGAAAGAAAGCCTGGCATGTGGGACAGGCCCAGATAGGTGGGAAGCATACACAGCCAGAGATGTTCACTCTGTCAGAGGTAGTCCTTCCAAAATTGAAAGCAGAAACTGGTGAATCAAGAAGGAAACAGTAATTTTTCTTTGATATATACTTTTGAGCATTTTTACTTAGCCCGGCCAAATGATACCACAAATCAGATGCAAATGAGATGCTTCTACAACTAGAGCCTTAATGCAGGAGGAATTAGCTTCCCAAGACTTGGATATAAAATGATACATTCTATCTTCGCCATAGGATAACAGCTTGACCATGGGTTAATACATTCTATAAACCAAATAGCTTTACGTTGTTCATGCTCTCTTAATAAATTGTCTGCTAACTACATGTGAAAGTTGAATTGAATTTAAAAGAAAAAAATTAAAAATTAATACTTTATGTGGGAAATGTCTATGAATGTCTCATCATTTCAAATGCATCAATATTCAAGCTGGGAAAACTTCCTAACCCTCTGCTTCCCCGTATACACAGCACAGTGACCTGTACTTGCCAACAGCCACATAACACTGAGAATGAAAAACCCAGATGTAGAACAAAAGACTGCTGTACTTTGAATACATTTTTTCCCCCCAAGAAACTCCTCATGAAGTTTGGTCCCAAAATGACAGGGAGAGGCCATCACAGTACAATCCAAACTTCACAATGACAGGGAGAGGCCGTCACAGTGCAATGCAAACTTCACAAGGACAAGCATTTTATAGACATTTCAGAAATACGCAATCACACACATGAATCGTGAAAAAGTAAAACCAAAATCATTCTTCCTTTTTCACATTTCTATACAAGCTGAAATTGAATGGATTCTCTGTTATAAATAAATTAGAATCAGTGATAAAATATAGTCTTTTTGAACATATATTTACTTGACTAATAGTTAAAACTTAGTATTTTATGCACACTAATATGTCTGAATAACTGAAAAGTCACAGAGAGATTTTTAGTTTGTCACAAGTTTAGACTTGTCACAAGAGGGAGCCCGTGGGTTTCAATTAATGTGAACATATCAGAAATAAATAAAGTGAAATCAATTTGATCCTGAAAGGCATTATTTTATAGTACAATTAATATTGATAACAAAATCTAAATTAATATTAAGTATGAATTGTCAAAGCTTCTTTTATCTTTCTAAAAATATCCTTAATGATGTATTTTCCCAAAGCTAGCACTATGATACACAGAAAGAAAATGAATTAAAGTCTTTTCTGAATGATATTGTGTTTCTGAAAGCTAAGTATCCCTCATTTGTAAAACAAAAATTTTGAGTTATTTTCAGCAAGATTGTGAGAATTAATGGGATAACCCAAGAACTCAGTATGTCAGTGTCCCACATTTGATACTTGTCAACAAAAGGCAAATACTTTTCATTTTGTGTGGATATTATAACAATATTTTTTATTCCATATAGCTTTTGTTTACTTAATAAAATTAACCTCTTTTAAGATGCTTCATCCCTTTCTAATCCATTGATTTACATTTTTTACTTACTGATTATAATATCTATACATTTCTTTCTAAACTAAATTTTTCTGAAGTGCAGTATGCATTTGTTACCTGTGGATCCACTTATCTAAAAAGTCCTCCTAGTCAATGTCTACGTACATTCATGCTGCCAAAAATAAAGAGCATTTCCACCTTTACATAATCGAATTCTTCGACAGTGCTGAGTTTCCCCTTTAAGTTATTTCGGTACACAGTTATCATGCTCTCTCCTCAGTTTGCTCATCCCTCTGGTAACTGCTAATGCCGAGTAATCACCAAAGCATCCTTGTTTCGTCTACTTACATCTTCCCTGTTTCCTTCTTGTCTCCAGGGAATAACATAGGTGAATAATTGCAGCTGATAGAATCATTCATCTAGCATACGTATCCACACATTTTTTCCCTCTTGGTAAAGTTCTCTAGCACTTTCCTTACCCAGGTAGAGGCATCTTGCTATACTGTAAAAGTAAGCTGTGTGTGTGTGTGTGTGTGTGTGTGTGTGTGTGTCTGCCTGTCTCTGTGTGTGTGTGTGTGTGTGTATGTGTGTGTGTGTGTGTGTGTGTGCACGCGTGTGTGTGTCCTGGCGGCTTCAGGTACTTACGGTTCATGTAACATTTAGTATATTTGTAAAACTTGAGGTGAAGCATGAAATTCCACTCCTTTTACGTTTTCAGGAAGAATAGGCCTCCACGAGTCAGCACTAAGACACAACCACACAGCGAATATGCTTCAGTCATCCTCACTCTTCCTGAGTGACCTCATTGGCGTGGAAGGTCCAGTTCATCACCACATGTGTGCTATTTCATTTACAACGGCAGAATTAAGAACCATTTGAAACAGTTCTTATATCTACATCTACATCAAACATGAGTCAGGTAAAGTATTAAATATGGGCTTTACGAATAGAGAAAAAAACAAAACAAAAACAATAAGACAGTTCTGTATCTAACCACCTGAAGAAATCTTCATGAAATTGAGTCATTTGCTTCTCTCAGAGCCCCATCAGACAGGATTCAAGAAGAAATACGTGCTTTGGGAGAACTCAAGAGGGATCCAACCCATATGCAGCCACTGAACCCAGTCACTATTGCTGATGCTAAGAAGTGCTTTCTGACAGCACCTTTGTATGGAGGTCTCCTGAGAGGATCTGCCAGAGCCTTACTGATACAGAAGTAGATGCTTGCAGCCAACCACTGGACTGAGCACTGAGCATCAGGACCCAAAGGAGGACTTAGAAGAAGAACTGAAGGAGCTGAAGGGGTTTGCAACCCTATAGGAAGAACAACAATATCAACCAATCAGACCCCCCGTGGACACCCAGGTACTAAACCACCAACCAAAGAATACACAGGGATGAACCCATGGCTCCAGCTGCATGTGTAGCAAAGGATGGCCTTATCTGGCATCAATGGGAGGGGAAGCCCTTGGTCCTGTGTAGGCTTGATGCCTCAGCATAGGGGAATGCTAGGGCAATGAGATAGGAGTAGGTGGGTGGGTGGGGGAGCATCCCCATAGAAGCAGGGGACTGGGAGGGAGGTGGGATACGGTGTTTTCAGAAGGGAAACAAACCAGGAAGGGGGATAGCATTTGAAATGCAATTTAATGAAATAACCAATAAAAAAGTTTTAAAAATGTGTCCATTTTCAAGGAAATAGGAGGCGAGGGGACACTCATGTAAGCAACCAGTAAGCATATGCAAATCTCACATATTTTAAACTAAGCATGCATAATATAGTCATCAGTTCACAAGTGAGTTACAAGACCAATGACCCACTCCATTGTTCACTGATGGGTCCAACAAACACTTTTAAGCAGTGACTGAAAACAAATTTGCTGACATGTCCTTGTTTTCCCTTCGCTCACCTTGCCTCATCTGGAGCCTTTTATTTAATAGGAGTCACTGATTTCCTCAACCCAGAGTCAAAGGGACAGTACAGGAAACGGAGCCTGTGTTGAAACTTCGTTAATGATACCATCTACTTACTCCTGTAGGATGTAAAGTTTGTCAAAAATTATGTACTCTTTTGGTCAATAGGGTATTAATACAAACTTTATAAACTGATGTACCTAGTAGTGTAAGATATAGCCACCGTATAATAAACACATACAATGTGGCAGTCATCCTCTCGGCTTTATCAGGACCAGCATCTTCAGCCTTTACCTTCTGAAGAAGTCTCCTCTCCAGTCTCCTCTTTACAGACGAGAAAACTAAGGGGCAGTGTCTTAGTTACGTTTGTTTTGCTCTATTAAGACACTGTGACCAAATCAAGAGTTTATTAGGATCTTACAGTTCCAGATGGTTGGAATCCACGACCCTCACGGTAGGTAGCACGGCAGCAGACAGGCCGGTTGGAACTGGAATAACAGCTGAGAGCTAGCTGGGCAGTGGTGGCGCACGCCTTGAATCCCAGCACTTGGGAGGCAGAGGGAGGTGGATTTCTGAGTTCGAGGCCAGCCTGATCTACACAGAGTGAGTTCCAGGATAGCCAGGGCTACACAGAGAAACCCTGTCTCGAAAAACCAAAAAAAAAAAAAAAAAAAAAAAAAAAAAAAAACCAGCTGAGAGCTTACATCTTAGTTTGCCAGTATGAGGTAAACTAATGTCTAGGCATTTGAAAACTCAAAGCCCATCCCCGGTGACTCCTCTCCTTCAACAAGGCCATACATACCTCCTAATTTTTCGAAATAGTACCACAAACCAGGAACTAAGAATTCAAATATAGTGAGAATGTGCAGGGTAGAGGGCATCCTTCTTCAGTCCACCACACGCAAGAGAGACCCAACAATGGAGCAGCCAATTCTGACCTTACCGACTAAGGCGTTTTACATTTCGGCAATACACTATAGTTCTCACACAGTATGCCGAAGGTCAACAGAGGTGTCTGCAGCATGTCATGTTAGTTCTTCAGGACAAACCACGGTGGCCTTCCTTCGTTCTGTGCATTGATCTATTCAGTGAAAAGCAGCACAGTGAATGCCTGCTTCCCAAAAATTGTAGTCAAAATGAAACTCAGCATTTCCTCATGGTGAAAGGTAAGAAAGTCTATGTTCTCATCCTTCAATAAAATGGAGAAATCATGAACTCCAATTCTGTCTCTCATCTTCCCCAGAAACTTCAACAAAAATGTTTGTTTCCCCAATTAAAATCAGCCTCTTGTGATTAGAAACCATCTTTTTCTTTGTTTTGCACCTTCACAGCACCCTGCCCATGGTTCCAACACGTATGAAACAGCAACAGAGTTGGTGTATGAAGAATAAAGAAATGACCCTACAAACTTTTGAATGTCAGAGCGAGAGGAAGAAAGAGGGGGGTGGGGGGGCATGGGCATGGAATTGGGTGGGATGGGAGGTGAGAAGGGTCCTGGAGGAGTTTGGGTATAAAAAGTTGTGATCAAAATATATCTTATAAAAATAAAATGAAAGTTTAAGAATATGACTGTCGTAACAAGAGTTTACATTTATTTTCTTTTTATAATTATATATAGAATTGAAAATGCATGGCACATTTATATAAGCATCTGTAAAAGGAAAGACTTACGTCAAAGAGCAGCAACTATCTCAAGTGATTTCCAGAGCTATTTCTCCATCTCCTTTACATTTTCTTGCTCCCTAATATTGCTATTATTCTATGGTCAGAGCAGCACCTGTTTCACGAACATTTCATTGTCCTCATACTTTCCACTTAATGGTTCATGTGAACAAAATTACAAGTGAACCAGGACCGAGAACGATTTCCAAAGATGATCAAAGCATGGAATTGATGGTTTAGCATTTCAGAGAGCAACAGAAATGCAAATCTGCCTGCAAATAGCCTAGGACCTATCAAAAAATATAAGGTGCTGTGGAGAGTAACACAGGGAGATAAGCTGGAAGAATTTCAGAGAAAATGTCTTAAGTTTTAAATGCAGATGAATTTAAAATATAATAATTTTATTTTGTTGTTATCATATCATCGCAATATGAAAGAATTTACAATATCATTCAGTGCCCTGCTCTTTTTCTGATTTCTGCATCCGTATTTTTCCATGTATACTGTTCTACAGATCTGAGAGCTATGTTGTTCATGTGTAAGATTTTGAAAACAAACTGACGTGGTATATTTGATGTCCCCACCTGCTGTGATAAGCTCTCTTCTTTGCCATTGCTGTGAATCCCCAGCTACTTGTCCTTTTTTGATATGTTCTATAAAACTGCACTGTGCACTTTGATGTGGTCTGACTGTAGGATACAATGCAGTGTTTCATGTAATAATGAGCATCTTGATGGCAAGGTCTATTATAAAATGTCAAATGTGTAGCAATCTAACAACCACACCAGACATATAGAAACTAAAAATAAGCATACAAATCTTTTTCTTGTAAAGCACTGGGGAAAATGTAAAATCTGTAGAAGAAAATGTATAATTTGAATCACCAGTGAGACTGGACTATGTTCATTTGCTTAATAAACGTTAAATATATATACATGTGTATATATATAAATATATATATACACACATGTTTGTGTGTGTGTGTGTGTGTGTTTCTTCTAGTTTCTGTGGCAAATAAGGATGCTCACTTTCACCAGTTCTATTCAACATATATTGGAAGTTTTAGAAAATATTAAACATTAAAAGGAAAAGTTTTCAAAGTATTGAATTGTGAAGAAATTAAACTATCCCTGTTGACAGACAACATGATTACATACTTTTAAAAAGCCTAAATATTCCAACAAGAGCTGATTATATTTCACAAGAAAATCACTAAACTTCAGAGAGTAAAAATAAGCACACAAAAATATATAAATAGCAACCTTTCTGAATAAAGAGAAGAAGACTACAAGACAATCAGATTTATAATAGCAACAGCAATATCTAGGCATAAATTTAGTCAAAAGACATACAATATGTAAGCTGGTGGGAAGAAATAACATCATCAAAATGTGCATTTGACCAAAAGAATTTATGGATTCAATGTAGTCCTACTCAAAAAATTATCACATAACTAGGGGAATTAATCCCAATAAAGAAAACTATTGAACATAAAGAACGAGCCTGAAATGTAACCCTCGCTGCATTTGATGCACACTGCAGCATGCATTAAGTAATCATCAGACAAATGAAGAACTGTGGAAAATTGTGAAACAAATTCTCACACTGAGAGCCACTGACTTTTGAAAAATTTACTTTGTAAGGGAGAAAGTACTATTTCTTCAATAAATAGTGCTCAACTAAGAACTGAGAGTGCTTATCTAGGACTATAATCTATATGTATAAAACAATAGTAAGATGCTATTAATCAATACAGATTCTATTTCAATATTATCCTCATTAAAATTCCTCTAAAATTACTTAATAATTCACATGTCATGATATATAACACAACTGTCAGCTTACATTTGGAATATATGGAAGGTTACTTGTATACTGTAATAAAGGATCTTAAAGAATAGACTAATTTTAGTCAATCAAATGATTTTTAGTTATACAGACGTTCCAAGTATGAAATATCATGCAGAAACATTTGTCTTGTGTATGTCCACCAGCATATGACTATGTTCAAGTGAAGAAAATGCTGGACTTATGATCTGCATTTTAATTATTAAAAGGAACAAGCTGATAGAATATGAATAATATATAAGAATATATAAATAAAAGCCAAAAAGACATCAATCATCACTAAGAGATTCCAGGATAGAGAGAAAAATCTGAACCCAGAGCTATAGTTTGCAAAAACAAGGACCATCCAAAAAAAAAAAAAATGATGTGAAAGAGAAGATTTTTTTTTAAAAAAAAAAATCTCAATGTGTTTATGGAGAAAAACATATCAATGTGCAATTGTGAATATGTTTCATTTGACTGAAAATATTTATTTAATAAATTTGGATATTTCTAGACATATTTTCAACCATGCTGCATAAAACAGGCACTCACTGGCCACACATTTAGGGAGATCACGTCAGAGAAAAAGGAGCAAGTTGTAATTATATTGTCTGTTCTGACTGACAGAGAGACACTTTCAATTTTCAACAGACTGGTTCTTGTTAAGAAAACATCCTCTTTCCAATTCTGCACCGTCTTGCTCCTCATAGTAATGGATATAGCTACCGTGTCCTAGGATATCCTTGTAAATAGTTTCTCTTCTGTTTCCTTTAAAAAAAATTCTGAAATGTAAATCATCATTACCACTACTCTTTTCACCCAGGATTTGATCTGCACCTGAAAAAAATTTGCCCCAAATTTGTAACAGCTCCACCAATAACAGAAAGATAACGTTATGTACAGAGATGCTTTTCAGAGACAAAGGTCATTTTCATCTCACAAACTAAAATGACTTTGAGTCCTATGTAGCTATGCATCCTAACATCTGAGTAGGGAGGTCAGCACTGCAATGAGGACTGAACGGCCTTGCAGAAGCCCAGCAATCTGCACAGTGAAACTTGTAAAAGCTATCTTTCTCCAAACTACACCGTTCTGTTTCTGTTCAAAGTTCCTCTAAGGCCCAGCCCACCTTCTAAGACACTAACGACGTCAACTTAGTCCCATGAAAAGATTTGGGCAATAGAAAATACCATGTTATCTTTGTTTTTGAACGTCAGTTTATGTATTTGGTGAATTATTTCAAAATAAATTAATCTCAACAAGGAACTAAACAAAACCATTAAAAAAGTTTTTTACCTTATGTGGATCTCCAGCTTGATAATAATAGTAATATAATTTTCTGTTCTTTGTCTTGGCCTATTTGTTTGTGTTAACAGTGTGTTATAGAGCCAAGGCCAAACTGAAGCTCCCTAAAGAGCTGATGACCTTGAGTGTCTACCTCATGCTCCTGCTATACCTGTGAAGAACTGGGATTAAAACCCTGCCCCCCACCTTGCCCAGATTTTACTCAGGCTCAAGGCCAGGTTTTCACTCATACTAGAAGAAACACCACTGATCTACATATTAACACTCTTATTCTTTAAAATTCCTTTGAAAGAAATGTGTCAGTTGCAATTTCAGTTCTTTGGTGTAATTGTGACAAGTATAAATGGAATATATTTACTGCATGTAAGTATGATACTTTTTATCTCTTTGTAATATTAAATAATTATATTCATCTAATTAGCATATCTATCACTTCATATCATTTCAGATACTTCGCAAGGTTTTCTGAGTAGGACTTCCAAAGAGTCTTCAAACAAGTAAACAAAAACCAAACAAAACCAATAAACAAAACGAAAACCTAGCTCAGCTCTCTGCATGGTACTGAACTGAAATGTTCAAACTGGTATGGTCAAATCTCAGACACAAGAGCTTCAACATGTGACTACACTTGGAAGTGGATCCTTAAAGGGGGAATTATGTTAAAATGAGGTCATTTAGAGTTGGTACTTACTAATATTACTAGTGTCCTTGTAAGAAGTTATGAAAACCTATAAAGGCACTGAATGAAAGTCACAGTGAAAACATAGCTTTCAGGTGACAGCAGATGCTGGAGAGGATGTGGAGAAAGAGGAACACTCCTTCATTGCTGGTGGAATTGCAAGCTGGTACAACCACTCTGGAAATCAGTTTGGCAGTTCCTCCAGAAATTGGCCATAGTACTACCAGAGGACTCAGCTATACCACTCCTGGGAATATACCCAGAAGATGCTCCAACATGTAATAAGGACACATGCTCCACCATGTTCATAGCAGCCTTATTGATAATAGCCAGAATCTGGAAAAAAACCCAAATGTCCTTCAACAGAGGAATGGAAAAAGAAAATGTGGTATAGTTATACAATGGAGTTACTCAGCTATTAAAAACAATGAATTTATGAAATTCTTAGGGAAATGGATGGATCTAGAGAATATCATCCTGAGTGAGGTTACACAATCTCAAAAGAACACACATGGTCTGCACTCACTTATATTAGCCCAGAAACTCGAAATACTCAAGATACAATCCACAAACTACAAGAAACTTGATCCTTCTTAGAAGGGGGAAAAATACCCATGGAAGGAGTCGCAGAGACAAAGTATGGAGCAGAGACTGCTGTACCTGGGAATCCTTTACATATTCAGTCACAAAACCCAGACACTATTGTGGATGCCAGGAAGTTCTGGCTGACAGGAGCCTGATATAGCTGTCTCCTGAGAGGCTCTGCCAGTGCTCAACTAATACAGAAGTAGAAGCTCACAGCCATCCATTAAACTGAGCATCGGTTCCCCAATGAAGGAGCTAGAGAAAGGATCCAAGGAGTTGAAGGGGTTTACAGTCCCTTAGGACAAACAACAATCTGAACTAACTAGTACCCTCAGAGCTCCCAGGGACTAAACCACCAACCAAAGCACACACATGATGGGACTAATGGCTCCAGTTGCATATGTAGCAAAGGATGGCCTAGTTGGTCATCAATGGGAGGATAGGTCCTTGGTCCTGTGAAGGTTCTATGCCCCAGTGTATGGGAATGTCAGCGGCAGGAAGCAGGAGAGAGTAGGTTGGTGAGTAGGGGGAGGAGGAGAAAACAGGTTTTTTTTTTTTTCCCAGAGGGAAAACTGGAAAGGTACTATCATTCAAAATGAACATGAAGAAAATATCTAATAAAAAAAATAGAAAAAAAAGTTAAAAAACAAAATAAAGTCAACCTCATTTACACAGAGAGTTCCAGAACAACAGGACAGTTTCCTATAGCACGTATCATACAACATTCCTGCCAATACTGGGCAAGGGTTAATTTCAATTATTTACAACATTCAAAATACAAAACCAGTGGCAATTACAGATGTATGAGTAGAAATAAACAAAAATGTACATGGTGATACACAACTCTAACACAGAAAGAAACACTGTTGGCAACAACATGGAGAAGACAGTGCTAACTAAAATAAGTCAGACAAAGAACAAAAGGCTAAGTGTTCTTACTGATGTGTGGAGCCAAAACCTAATTACCTCCATTAAAGCAGAAAGTTGGATACAATTACAAGAATCCAGTAGAAAAAGATTACAAGGACAATAAGGGAAAAAAAATAATAATACCATTCTGCTGAGTTATAGAAGGCATCATGGTTTAATGCATTGACATATGATCCATGGAGCCCAAGAACTGTTTGATGGCACCACTATATTCTCATCTTTGTTTTGATGCTGCTGAATAGTACTTTTAAATAGAACATTGTCTTTGAACTTCAGATGGTCTCAACCTTTGGATTGTCTTCCTTTGTCTGCCAGTACTGACACAGCATGTATGTTCTATCACATCTAGCTCCAGAATTGGTGTTAATAATTCTTCCCTGTATGAGATCCTCTTGTTTCTCTCCGTTTCCTTATTTCTTAAAGAACTAGTATAACAGAACTGTACTCTGTAAGGTTGTTCTAAGCTCTACAGATGATTGCACTATGAGTACCTTGGACAATTTGTCAGTCTAGGAATAGAGTAACAGTATTTATTAAATTCTTCTTGAGAATTAAGACTAATTCAAATTTAAAGATCACATGTAAAACCCATGTGGTCTGCAAGAAAATAAAATATTGTGAGGCCTGGATGATGACATGAGGCCATAGAACATTCTAGAAATGTTCCTCCTTAATAACTGTAATCATTTTGAACAACTTCTACAGTAAGCTTTACGTTCTCTTTGAACTCTTTGAACAGGCATCACAAAGAACATAGAACCAAAAGAATTTAAAGTACAATCTTACAAAGAATTATTTTTTTTCAAAATATATTTATGAAGAAGCCAGAAACAAATGTAGTCTTCAAAAAATATAATAAACTAACCAAATCAATCAAAAAACAGCAAATTACATGTTTATTTTGAATAGTAACTATCTAGTGGGTTGCTTATGAACTTAAAGTCAGACATGAGATAAAAATTTACAGAAAAATCTTTCCATTTCTAAACTCTCCTGAGAAATACTAATGCTCACTGTTTTTTTCATAGAGCAAGTTACTATGTGGTAAGGATGGTCTTAGGTTCAGAGTCTCCTTTGTTAAGTAAACTTCTTTCTTCTCTTGAAACAAAGAAAAGCATGCATTTGCACTTGAATGTAACAAGAGAGTACAAAAATAAAATGCAACTCCAGAATGCAATGAATATTCCAGAGCCAATTATATAGTTTTTAATTACCTTCAAATATAACTAATGTTTGTAACTGAACTGAAAAAGGTTTCTGTGTCAGAATTTTATTGAAATTCTTTCTATTGTGACTGAGGAATTGTTATCAGTCTGAGCTCTCCATTTCTCACTGTTTAATAAAGAAAAGATTATTTTGGGGTTGAACTACACTCATGATCAAGGTAGTTAGAAAACTGGCTGGTACAGGGAGGCTTTTGACAAATTTGTTTTTACCTTCTATGGCAAATTTAGCAAGGACAGGTAAATATCTGCATTGTGTATCTCCACAGGGATCTGAACCATTCATTTAGCAACTCTTCCTAGAAATCTATTTTAAATATTATGTTGCTCTTTCCTGCTTATTTTATACAAAATGCTAATATTCAAGGAAAAAGGAAATGTCTATAAGAGAATATAGGTGTTGAATATATTCATGATATACCAGGGCAATATATTGGTATTAGGCAAATGACAGACCTGAGACAGTTCTTGAGCTCATTTGATTATAAAATTAAAGGGTCTATTTTAAATTGTTGATGAGAAATTTAAGAAAATTCAGAAACCAAACATCCACAGATACATTCCTAAAACACACAATCCTCCAAGCTTCCTCCTATACATGAAAATATCTTTTTGGATGCTAACAGTGTGTTATCAGTTCCATTTGCATAAAAGACTGGGGATACAGGCATTTTCTAACATCTTAAGAATGGCACCTCATCAGGAAACATGCGAAACAAACTGAAAATAAAGGTATAGATCACCCATCTCCACATTTTCATAGAGAAGTACAATGTAGACTGGAAGCAAAATCTTTTTTTTTTTTTTCCACTAAAAGTGTTTTAAGGTCTCGTTTATCTCAGCCTTCCTTGAAAGCGTTGGTTCCAAATGCATTGGCGCTTTACTCAACAAAGAAATAAAGATCAAAACTACAGCTACAATATCAGGTTTTTAAGGATGTCAAATCTCAACAGCACTAAACCAGTTTTTCATTGTTCCGCATGCTATTCTTATTTTGTAAGTACTCAAACAGCTTGTGCAATTCTTTCCTGCAATGATTTCCTTTTCAATGATTTAAGCAGCCTATTCTCAAAAGCAATGCTCAGAAATCCAATTACCATTCCAACACCACGCTTTTGTAAGCCCAGAGCATTAAACCATAGAATATGTCTCTTCTTGCCCCTTTCTCACACCTCTCCATCAGGAACTGAGTTCCCCTATCAAAAGACATTTGAGTTTTCTTTTGCATTTCTTGGCTTCCTTGGATAAGAAAGTATAGCCATAAATTACTTTAAAACAATGAAAAAATAATATGAGTTTTTCATATGAAAATAAATGTGTAGAGATAAATGTGAGGGAGAATTGAACAATAAAATATGTCCTTTTTAGGATGGTGTTAGTAAATTGTATCATAATGTGCTAATATGTACAATTAGAGCTTAATTCGTCTCATGCTAATATTGAGTATTAGCCAGAAAAATAAGAGTAAAGAGTCCCAAGTTAATTTTTTGGTAAAAAGTAACTTCAATATTCATATGTTTTTATATAAGTTCCTTGATCTATACATACAGTTTATCTGTATATATGAGTTGCATGGATGAAAAAAATGGTAAACATTAAAAAGATAGTGCATGCAGGTTTGAATTTAATTTATGGATGTAATAGCCAAAGTCACCAGGAAGGCAAAGAAAAATGGTCAAGGTATAAGGAAAATAAACCTTTAATTGGATTGATGCTGACTAAATCCATTTATAAGAACTCCAGATATAAGATCTTGTCTAACAATGAGTCATTCTTAACCTGCCCTGTTCTACAAGAGACATAAGAATTGTGAATTATGTAAGCTCTATTTCAGAAATGGATCAATTTTTCATAACTCATGTTAGGATGAAGTCAAATACATACACAGCACCTTGGAGATGTGAAATAATGTTTGTGATTACAAGATCAAAATTCTATGACTTGTGACATTTCTAATCTAACATTAGCAGTGAGATGACAAATATATTCTGAAGCTTTAAAGAAAATTATAAGTAACAGTAAGATATTCTATGAGCTTATCATTCTCAAATGTTTTTGTTATAGTTAAAATACAGTTTGTGTGTGTGTGTGTGTGTGTGTGTGTGTGAAAGAGAGAGAGAAACAGAAAGAGAAGTTTGTTTTAATAAGACCTTATTCAGAAAAAATGTTCTTCTAACATTCTTTATTTTACAGATGAGGTATCTAAGGCAGATTTTAAGATATATTCATTGGTTTGACTACCATGGATTTAATGTTTCTTTTTTGTAGGCAGAATGCCATGCATGAGATTAAAGAGGTGAGAAATGTGTTCACTTTAAGAGAGCACAGTTCCTGTAAGCATGCAGTGGATGAGGAAAGGAAAGACTGAAATCAACATGCTATGTAGCCAGTTTATAAGTACTGTAAAGAGGAAGGAGTGTGGCTAAAGAAAAGCAGCATCATTGTTAGGGTTCTCATCCGAAGGAGCAACTCAATGTCATGAAATGCATGGAGGATAACACAGGAGATAATTAATATATAAAGAGAGAAAAAAGAGAGGTACTTAGAGATGGCCATTACAAAACTATCTTATAGCCAATTTATATTCAATTTTCTTCCTGTGTAGTGTCCTGTTTCCCACGTGACCTTCAATACAAATTTATTTTAAATTTTCAAGTATTTACTTATCAATGTAGTAAGTGTTTGGTATTTTGTTACTAGACTGAAACTAATTGTGTGTGTGTGTGTGTGTGTGTGTGTGTGTGTGTCTGTGTATTTCAAATATCCAAGTCTTTCGATATCATACTGTAGAAACTGCTCAAGATATGATTTATGGAGCATTAAAAGTAAATAGGAAATGTTTAAATAAATTCTAGGTTGTGGAGCAGACACTCCATGCATATCTATATAGCGTAGTCAGAAAATCTTGGTGTTTATCAAGCTATACAGATTATTTAAGAAAGTAATCCTATATAAGGACTATTGCAGGGAAATCATTGCCAATTTGTCCAAACAGAGAACAGGAGAAAGTACAGAGCATGACGTTCAGGAGCTGAGAAGAAACGTAGGCAGCCAAGTTGTGAAAGGACAGAAATAGTTCAAGCTAACTGGAACTCTCCATGGTGGTTGGCTGATGTACATGTTTGTTCTTTTCTCATGAGCATATTTGATAGTGTCTAATTTGAGTATTTGAAGTGAACATGTTTTGTTTGGTTTTTATGTGAGGAAATGACCAACTGAAGAAGCAAAAAAAGTCATGCTTTCTTCATAGTGTTCAACATTAAGGTAGAAGAACTCTTTCCAAAAACATTTCTGAGAATATTTCCCTTCTTTTGCTGATGAGAGCACAATTACTAGGAGTTATCCTATGAAGCTTGTGCTAACTGATGCAACTCCCTACTTGTTAGAGCTGCTATGGACTGGACTATGACACACCTGCTCCCTAGACCAGGGCCGAGCACAAAGTAGAGTACTGGGTGTTTCTACTTTGAAACAGGAAGAAAAATCAAAGGACAAAGCAAAACATAACAAAATGTGAGGTAGGAAAAAAATGAAAGGAGTTTGTTGTTCTGTCACTCTCACAGAAATTCTTCAGTGTGGAACAAGGTTGTCCTTCTCCAGAGTATTACATGCCTTGTAATTTTCTCTAAGAATTAGTGTACAAGATTAACATTCATTTTAAATATTTTTATTGCAAAATGCATCATGCAAGGTAAAAAAGCTTTGAGAGTAAAGAGGTTGATAATTAATTCCAGAAACATATATACTGGAAAAGTCAAAATCGGGAAAATTGGGAGAAAAAAAATCCTAAATCTTTTTGTTTGTTTGTTTGTTTTGTTTTTTGTTTTTTGTTTTTCCAAGACAGGGTTTCTCTGTGTAGCCCTGGCTGTCCTGAAACTCACTCTGTAGACCAAGCTGGCCTTGAACTCAGAAATCTGCCTGCCTCTGCCTCCCAAGTGCTGGGATTAAAGGTGTGTGCCACCACTGCCTTGCTTGAAATCCTGAATCTTTTATTTTCAGAACTAAATCTTTACAAATAGGATATGTTTACCTGTAAAAGCACAAAAATAAAGTTATGTAAACATGAAAGATGTTTCATAGACACATTAGTATTCACTTTCTATTTCCCCTTCTTTCCTTCAAATCACACACACCAAATTTTCCTCAGTAATTTCTCTCCCTGTGAGGAGACATTTCTAGCCTCTTTGCCCGTTTAAGCCCTCCCAAAAGAAGGTTACCAATGTAACCTTTCCTAGCCTTACCAATTAACCAATGCCTGCTTTCTGAGAGTGAGTTTTAAAAATCAGTAGATAAATACAATTTGAGAATGAAATTGCCAAAGTAGTTAATTGTATAGGAAACAATTCCTATGTGTAATAAAATTATATTCTACAAATTGATCTACAAATGGCTAGACTTCCCTTTTACCGATTCTTGCAGTTGCATTTTGTATTACAAAAACTGACGTCCGGACATGAGTCTTCAAATTGATCATTAAATAATGTTGCCATGTAGAAACACTGATTTGGTGTGCTAGGGGATTAGTATGTTGGATGCATGCATCACAGTTATTCTTAGCCAGGGTCAAACCATCTTATCATCCACACTTGCTCAACTGTGACTGTGTCTGGTGCTCTAGTGATTTTGTTTACAGAACTACACGCTAATCATTTTTTTCTATTTTCTCCCCTTCTCCAACTTTACAGAGGATTTCCAGATTAGCCTGATTGCAAATATAACATGATACCGGGAACAATTCATTAATTCCTTGGCACAGAAACTCCTGCCTTCCTTCCTCTGTAAAAGAAGTGACCATACTCTGCCATGCAGATCTGAGCTCCCGTCAGAGCCCCTATTCGGCGGCTCTTACCTGCCTATGATGTTAATAATTTTTTTAATACTTTTTTTTTTGCCCCAGAGGATATCTATCTTATTGTCCTCGTTTATCCCAAAACTTGCAAACTTCCCGTAGCAGTGGATTTTTTTCAAAAAATGATAAGTATACAAAATGATATAATAGATTTCTTTACTATATACATATAATGCAATCAGGCAGTATCTCTATTGTAACACAATAACATTTTAAAATTCGACTATATAAAAACTCACTATACCAAAGCTGAAGTGTTCCTGTGATGCACAGCTCTTAACTATTGTCACAATTTAAAAAGGGCTGATAGAGCCAGGCAAGAAAAATGTTACTCAGTATCTGGGTTACATAAATGGAAGCCTAAAAATAGAATATCTACATAAAAAATTAAGCAGACACAATGGGTCATAGAGAAGGGGAAATCAGATAGCCTGATTCTAATTCCAGAATTTCTATGAAGAAATCATGCCGCTCCCTTCTGGAATTACGTGGATGAATTATGTCGTTTTCATCTTAACAGACTGTCATAACCACCTATAATTTGTGTCTTTGTGTGTATTTATGTTTATTCTTCCTATTGAAAATAAATTTAGGGGCTTGAGAGATGGCTCAGCTGTTAAGAGCTCTGCCTGCTCTTACAGAGGTCCTGAGTGCAATTCCCAGCCACTACATGGTGGCTCAGTTTTTTTTTTTTTTTTTTTTTTTTTTTTTTTAGATATTTTCTTTATTTACATGTAAATTTCTCCTTTCTCAGTTTTCCCTCCAAAAAACAAACAAAGAAACAAAAACAAGAACAAACCCCTGTTGCCTCCCCCCTCCCCATGCCTGCCACCCCACCCTCTCCCACTTATTGGCCCTGGCATTCCCCTACATACCCACGGAAGGAGTGGCTCACAGCTTTTGGTAAGGGGATCCAATGCCCTCTTCCTGTGTGGCTGAAGAGAGCAACAGTGTACTCACATACATATAATAAAAAAAGTAACTTTTTAAAAAAAGAAAAATAAAAGAAATTAATTTTTTCATATAATATATTCTGATCACAGTATCACATGCCTCACCTCCTCCCAAATCCTGCTCACCTCCTTCCTCTGTCTTTTTAGAAAGCAAACAGGAATAAAAACAAAAACAAAAACAAAAACAAAACCCAGATTATCCAAAGGAAACAACAAAGCAGGAGAAACACATATACACAAAGATATAAACACACATATGCTTAGACAAACATACATTAAAATATAAAATCAGAAATGTTGATATACAAGCAAAAGACCAGTAAAGTAAACAAACAAACAAAAAGAAAGAAAATGTCATTAAGTTTGTTTTGGGTTGGCTATCACTATCTGTACTGGGCATGGGCCGTGCCCTTAAGTAAACCATTTATAACTATTGAAATAACAAATTTCTCCATGGGTCTTAAGTCCTGACTTCTAGTGGTGGTCTGATCCAAAGCTTGCAGGGGACCACATGATGACTACAAGCAAGGGATCTACAGAACTTTCACTCTTGGAGTATGTTTCCTAAATTCTGTATATAAATGTATTGCAGCACAGACATCAAGACTCCCTTCCAAAGCAACATTTTGATGATTTTAAAGCATTATGAGCCATCAACAAAAAGAAAAACATAGTAACAAATAAAATGTTTTACAATCTCAGGAACTGTCACATGTAACTATAAATTTTAAGCTATGGGATTATTAATAGTAAATATCTGAATTTATGTCTATCAACTATACTCAAAATCTTTTACCTTAGAAGCAATAAAACCTCAGCTGAAGATACAAGAACATAATGTTGCCCATTTTATACACAATTTAGTTAAAGCTATTGACCCATCTCTTTATTTATTCTCTTTCATCTGGCATTTTATTTTTTATTTTACTTAATTAATTTATTTATTCACTTGCATCCTAATGGCGGGCTTCCCATTCTCCTCTCAGACTCCCTCACATGTCCTTCCCCACCCCATCCCTCCTTTTCTTTACCTATGAGAAGGAGGAGAGCCAACCCACCTTGGTACCTAAAGCCACTGCAGGACTAGGTAAGTCCTCTCCCACTGAGGCCATACAAGAAACCCCAGATAGGGCAGCAGGATCCACAGGCAGACAACAGAATCAGGATAAGACCTTACTTTAGTTGTTAGGGGAACCTCATGCAGACCAGGCTGCACATCTGATACATATTTATGTGGGGGCGGGCTAGGTCCAGTCCATGTATGCTCTTTGGTTGCTGGTTCAATATCTAGGAGCCCCTGCCCCACCTCCAGTATTCATCACCTGCACTTTAAAACCAATGAGATTTAGTCATTTGAATCATAGGTGCAAATAAGTCTCAGAGTCTAGGGACATTTAGTCAAGAGGCCTTCATTAGTGTCTCATCTCCTATGGAGTTCTCCCATTAGCAAAGTATGGATAAAATATGATGACCATCAGAAAGACATCAAAACCAAAAACAGCAAAACAGTTATCCTTATCCTAAGACAAGACTCTTGATATGGAAATGTATATTAACAAATGGATGTAATTTTTAATAAATTTTTATAAGTTTAAAATATTATTACCAGCAAAAGATTATAAGAAAACCATAAATGTAAAAGAGACTAAATGAAAATTTGAAGCCAATTTCCCCTCAAACATGTAAACAATATACATTTTTTATTGCTACTTATTTAGATTTTTTTTCTACTTTAACAAAAAGACTCATGTTACTTTACAAAATAAAACTAACATTCTTTAATAAGAGAGTCTACAGTGGGAAACTCCTTTGTCCTTTATGTCATAAAGAAAATGATGAAGTTCTAAATAGCAAAAGATGCCAGCTAGTAAAATCTGTGCTAAGACTTAATGATATACAAAAAGACCTGGTTCATGACTTAAAATAGAACTAAGAAACTGATCTTGATTACACTAAGAACACCCTATACTAACACTCATTATATATTCAAATCATTTGTAAAATGATAATTATTCAAATCATAAAAAAACAAATGTACTTCTAGATCACTGTGAGTACAGCACAAGGTGGAAATTATAGCAACTTGCACTTGTATGAATGTTTTAATTCCACATTAAGGTGCAACAACTTTTAAAGACTTTCTGCAAAGTATATAATTTCTAGGATCACCAAAAAAAAAAATAAGATTAAGATAATTCTTTTATCATAAACTAAACATGTAGTGAAATGTGTTAGAAAAAAATATATTAGTTCAAGATAAACTGAAATTTGTATTGATATTGCAAATGATTGCAATATATAGAAAATTTAGTTAGCATCATAGTTATGTAGAACGCGAAAAGAGTAACTTTCATTTTATATCTCAAAAACATATAGTCTTCAGATCACCTATTTTCTAAGCCAGTGTTTTCTAAACACAGTTCTAACTGTGTAGATTTATATTTACATATAAACTATGAATATATAAATATATTTGTATAAATATATTTCTTTAAAATTTGTAAATTATTGTACAATGTACAAAGATAAATAACTGAATTCTAGTATTTAACTCATTTTTAATTCCTAGAACTTGATGGCAGTTGACTCGAATTATCAGTTATTCTAAATATCTATCAACAAGTAATCTTAATCAGGCATTTTGAGTGACAGAATGGTTGGGGACAACCACCTTTAGTCTACTCTCTTCTATTTCCTGCTGTGTTTCTGCTTGTTTCCTGCTTATGCTGGAACTTGTTGCCACTGCTCTATAAACTGTAAGACTTTGAATTTCCAACCTTTTGGTCCGTTTGCCAGTTACTGAGAGCTCCTTGGAATTCCAGGTCAGGCAGTTTTAACTTTGAGCTGCATGGCCCTGCTTCTGCTCCACTCCTTCTATCATTTACTATTGGAAAGGTGCAACTCTGTTGACCCTTAATAATGAAGCTTTTTTAGCATATCTAAACCTATTTTCTCTCTAAGGAGTCAAGAACATAGCAACCTAATTGCTTTTAGCCTAAAAGTTATTTGAAAGAGATTGCAGAGTAGCTTTATCTTTACTGTAAAGGCTAAGATTGAAGGAAAAAGAACCTACAATTAGGAGGTTATGAGAGGAATTTAAATTGGAATTAAGGATGTCAACTGCTAATATAATGTACAAAGTGAGCACCATCATGACTCTGTTGATATGGATGCAGCTCAGAGTTATAATCTCTTTGAACAAATATGTCCCTTAAGAAAAAATACTGAGTGATCTATGTGAGAAGTGAACGGGTATCAGTCACAGACAACATGGAGGATTCTCAGAGTCTGTATTCGCATTATTAGAAAAGTACTCAATGATGCTGGGCAGTGGCAGCACATGAATTTAATTCCAGCACTTGGGATGAACCTGCCGGCAGATTTCCGAGTTTGAGGCCAGCTTGATCTGCAGGACAGCTACTGCTACACCATCTCAAATAAAAAAAAAAATCCTTCCTTGAAAGAAAAAACAGGAGAACTGGAGAGATGGTCAGTGGTAAAGAGCACTTGTGGCTTTTGCAGAGGTCCTGGGTTCAATTCCCAGAAACCACATGGTGGCTTACAACTATCTGTAATAGGATTCAATGCACTCTTCTGCTGTGTCTAAAGACAGTGAAAGTATATTCATATACATTAAATAAATGAATAAATTTATAAATGAATCTTTAAAAAAAGCAGAACAGAGCAAACAAATTAATGAACAAAGAAAGAAGAAGCTAGGTTCGCACGCATAATCGTCGCATCTCAGACTTCTTTTTCACATGAGTCAAATCTGCTCAGGCCATCAGACATTCCCATTGTTTGCACAGCACAGGCTAGGATATCACATCTCTGTACTTCGTTACTGTTGTTGATATTAAGAAATGCATTTTATGACCATTCTATTTAAAATGTGGAGTTAGCATTTGATTAGATATTAAAATACCTGGTGAAATGTAGAAAGAAGTTTAAATATAAGACTAATAGTAGGCAAGAAATTGTAACCACTTACCATAGGTCATGTACATCTATGTAACTTACATAAACTATAATCCACTTCCTCCTTTTTTCTGTAATAGAGGTAGATTTTCTTATAAGTTACCAGTCAAAGACCAGGCAAGTTTCTATGTTTAGACATGTGTACTGTTTGCAAGTGGCAATGAGCTTGAGTCCCAAGAGTCTGACTGTGACACCTTGCTCTATAACTTTTGGACATTAAGGAAAGTAATAATCATTAAGGAAAGTAATAATTTTAACAGTTGAAACCATGCCTTTTTTTTTTAATGCAAACACTTTTATTGAATTGGAAGTAAGCAAATGGCCTACTGTTGAGGCTATACCTATTGTTCGATTTGGAAAAGGCATAATAGTTATTATTCTTACAAGCCTGAAATATGTTATGAGCTTTGCACAGACAACCACCTCTTTAGCCCTCAAGAAGAAAGGACAGTATTGTCATGTATTAATGGGTGGAGAGAACCTTGGTCCTATGAAGGTTCCAGTGTAGGGGAATCGAGGGCAAGGAGGTGGGAGTGGGTGGGTGAGTAGAGGAACACCCTCATAGAAGAAGGGGGAGGGAGGATGGGCTAGAGGCCTTCTGAGAGGGGGAAAACCAGGAAAGGGCATAACATTTGAAATATAAATAAAGAAAATATCCAATAAAGAAAAAAAGAGAAGATAGGATAGTCACACAGACTTGCATATTGTAACTTCATACACTTCACAGAATATATAAGCTGAACAGCTTATTTTAAAGAGTAAAATCAAGGCAAAGAGAAATTTCTTCATGTTTATTTGATTAAAGGAGGGAAATAATAAAAGGTATTTAAAACTTAGAATTGTGAAATCCATAGAAAGCCTGTGTCAGTGCTTCAAAACAAACCATCAAAATTTGGAACAAAAGAAAATATAGATTAGGAAACTTCAGAGTAAGCATACCTGAAGGCTCTGCTCTGTAGGCTTTGGTCCCCTTAGCATGACAGAGAGATTTCCTAGTACAGGCCTTTGGCTCAAAATTGAGTGTGAGAACACATATAAGAATAATTAATGCTAACACTGGATCTTGGTGAAACTAGAGCTGAGTATACTATATATGTGTGCTTTAAATTTTTCTTCTCTCTCAAACCTACAAGGCAAAACATATGTATTTCCTTTCCAGTCTGTCTGGGCTGGAGCCCTGAGCAGACCTTGGGCACAAGCTCCCCAGCAAGTCCCACAGCACACAGAGGAAGCTCCACTCCCAGGGGCTCTAACATACTCAGGATCAGAGGTGAGGAGGACACAACATCTGTCCCAATACTGGGAGTAACTGGGAGCAGCAGGACCAGGCACACAGGAACTCCACTAGCCCAGGGGCTCAGGTTCCTTCCTTCTAGTCTCTCTGGGCTGGTGCCCTGAACAGACTTTGGGCACAAGCTCCTCAGCCAGTCCCACAACACCCAGAGGAAGCTCCACTCCCAGGCACTCTAACAAGCCCAGGATCACAGGATCCTAGAATCACAGGATCACAGAGACAGCTTGACTCTGAGGAGTTCTGACAAAAACAGGATCACAGGAAGGACAAGCCCCAGTCAGATTTAGCAAGGGCAGGTAGCATTAGAGATAACCAGGTAGCGCGGGGGGGGGGGGAGGCAAGCATAAGAAAATAAGCAACGCAACCCAAGGTTACTTGGCATCATCAGAACCCAATACTCCTATTGCAAGTCAGTCCTGAACACACCATTACACCAGAAAAGTAAGATTCAGATATAAAATCACTTCTCATGGTGATGATACAAGAATTTAAGAAGGACATAAATAACTCCCTCAAAGAAATACAGGAAAACACAAGTAATTAGCTAGAAGCCCTTAAAGAGGAAACACAAAAATCCCTTAAAGAATTACAGGAAAACACAATCAAACAGGTGAAGGAAATGAGAAAAACCATCCAGAAACTAAAAATGAAAATAAAAACAATTAAGAAATCAGAAAGAGAGACAACCCTGGACATAGAAAACCTAGGAAAGAAATCAGGAGTCATAGATGCAAGCATCACCAACAGAATACAAGAGATAGAAGAGAGAATCTCAGGGGCAGAAGACACCATAGAAATCATTGACACAACAGTCAAAGAAAATGCAAAAAGCAAAAGGCTCCCAACCCAGAACATCCAGGTAATCCAGGATGCAATGAGAAGACCAAACCTAAGGATAATAGGTATAGAAGAGAGTGAAGACTCCCAAGTTAATGGACCAGAAAATATCTTCAACAAAATTATAGAAGAAAACTTCCCTAACTTAAAGAAAGATATGCCCATGAACTTATAAGAAGCCTACAGAACTCCAAATAGATTGGACCAGAAAAGAAATTCCTCCTGTCACATAATAATAAAAACACCAAATGCACTAAATAAAGAAAAAATTGTAAGGGAAAAAGGTCAAGTAACATTTAAAGGCAAGTCTATCAGAATTACATCAGACTTCTCACCAGAGACTATGAAAGCTAGAAGATCCTGGGCAGATGTCATTCAGACTCGATGAGAACACAAATGCCAGCCCAGGCTACTATACCCAGCAAAACTCTCAATTATCATAGATGGAGAAAACAAGATATTCTATGACAAAACAAAATTTACTCAATATCTTTCCACAAATCCAGCCCTGCAAAGGATAATAGATGGAGAATATCAACATAAGGAGCAAAACTACACCCTAGAAGAAGCAAGAAAGTAATCTTTCAATAAATCCACACAAACCTAATTAAACCTCTTACAGTAAAAACAACAGAAAGTAACAATTACTTTTTCTTAATATCTTAATATGAAAATTAATATTACCAAATATCCTAATCGATTGAAATCCAAAATTATGACGACTTAGAAATTTGTTGATTGTCATCCAATGGTCTCTTTAATTTGGTAATTGGATAAATAGGGCTAATATTGTACAATCCATATACACTTTCAGCTTGTTTGTTTGTGACAGTGTCTTGCTGTGTATAACATAAGGGTCTTGAAATCTTGTTTATCCTATCCCAGCCTCTGTATTAGTAATATTGTTTATTTCATGTTTTATACTATACTATGGTTTTCAGAACAGCTTTCATTTTTCAAAAGTGTTATATACTCAAAAGAAACATAGACAATTAAATTGGGAAGGAGCTTGTAAGAGAACAACAAAGTGTGAGACTGAATGCTTTGCTTGAAGTTTGTAACTCTTGTATCAAGTTTGAAGAAGAGAGCTTTGTAAGTTACTCTTTCTCTGAGATGAATGCTTTTCCAAATTATCACAGGCAATAACCAGGTTCTTACCCTCATCTAATGTCTGTGCCACTCTCCAAGCAGAACCAATGTTCATTGAAACAGTTTGGTGAATGACTTTATGGATAGACCATCTTAATACACACACCATTTCTTTAATGAATGTAACCTGTTCTCTGTGGGCTGAGAATAAAGTCACTCATTCAAGTCAAATAGCTTTGACCATAGCAGGAAATCTGTATCCAAAAATTGTGCCTACAATTCATTCCTTGGTACAACAGAACTTTCAACTCTCAGCTTATCTACGATGGAGGTAAAATCCTTTGCTGATGTGAGAGTCATTGAAGTACAGCCTTATTACAATGAAATCTAGTGTCTACAAAATTGTTTTTATTTTGGGCTTGTACCACAGTAAGAGCCAAGATTTTAAGTTCTACTAAATACAAAACAAACAAACAAACAAACAAAAAGACTTTGTATATTTATATTTATTTAAGAAAATACTAGTAGTGATGGATTATTTTGAAATATACAGTTAATATTTTGGAGTTATTTAAAAATTATATTGAGAAAAAGATATGTGTTTTCAGTTTTGCTGTAAACAAGCATCTACATAGGACTGTTGAATCGATTGTTGTTTTATATTAAACTACTTCCATAATACTCATTTAATTGTTATAATATTTTTTAAATTTTAAAGAATATGACAAAAAGGTATTGTAGGTATTGAAGGGGGGTCTCTGGAAGGAGTTGGGGTATAAAAGGGAAACAAGAACGTGGCACAACTCTATTTACTCAAATATGATGCAATAAAAATTTAAAAAAACATGTATTTCATTTTAAATCAGATTTTAATAGGACATTGTTTATTTTCTAAATATAAGATAAAATCATTTATCTATCTTAATTTATTTCATGAAAGCAACATCTCTCAATTTCAGTAGGATTACTGTTAGTTAAAGATTTACCTTAGAGCATAATATTTATATGTCCATTTATATATATAGATCAGAAAGCAGAAACACAGCAAAAGATACACTTCTGGGTCATTCTTTATAAGGCACGTTTTATAATTCCAAAATTAGCATTTAGGGTAAGTGTCCAGTAAATGACAATGATTAAATGTATGGTTTTTTTTGTCAGAGTTGGGAAATAGCTATTAATAACCTTATTTTAAGATATTATCTAGTAAATCCAAGGACAGAAACCATTCTTATAGATTAAATAAATATATATATGGGAATTTGGTTGAAACCATTCATTTAAACATTATGCATTACATAATGTCTTTTGTCTCAACTGCTTTATTGCTTATAAATTTGTGCATATATAATCTAAAACACAAAAAGAAAAAGATTTTTTTAATAATAAATCACAGAAAAGAGAATGTGCATTTGTGTTTGTAGTACATGGCCATGATCTAAATGTTTATGATTAATTAAATCATTCAATTATTCTTAAAAAATTATGCAGCTGTAATAAGCCCATTTGACTGGAGACTACACTGAGGACTGTAGTGCTTAGAAATTAGTTCTCATTCATGTGCATTGTCTTTTCAGCTAAGCCATCTCTCTACACTCCAGAGATCATTACAATCATATCATATAACCTTTTAACATTACACAACAGAGGAAAGCTAAATAAATATGAAATGGGTAAGTTATGATTTTTGACAATTACCAGCCTATGTCTGGCATGTAGTAAGTACTCAGAACAATATTATAATTTTAAGTGAAAATGTTTACTCTAAAAAACTAATAAAGATGTTTTGGCTGGATCTTGAATGGCTGCATAAGGGGCAGTGTGACACAGTTCGTAGCCCTGGAGCATCACCAGGCTGTTGCTCCCCACGTGTGCTGAAGGTTGCTGTTGCTCGGAAACATATCTGCTGTCTCTTCTATTTTATTTTCAATCTCTCTTTTGGAGAATATACTTGCCCAATGAAATTAAACAGATGAGGTTCTCAGAAATGAGGAATGGAAGTGGTCATAAGGATGTGGAAGATTGGGAGCAAACCTTTTTCTTGGTCTTTAGGGCCATTAGAAAGGTTCTAGGCAACATAAACTGAGAGGGCATAAAAGCCTACATGGCCCTTTGTAGAAACAGTTCATTGCAAGACATGGCCTTGAATTTGTAATTATGAAGAGGTACACATACCCTCTGATCCAATGACTGCTGCATTAATTAGCCAGGCTGAAGTTGGAGCCATCAAAGATAGAGAGTTAACCTTTTCTCAAGAAGAAAAGGTATGGACAGGAGAAGACAGAATCTATGGAAAGCAAGCAAGTGATGGATGGGTTTATCTTACAGGAGAACAACTTGTTTACCATCTAGAAACCAATAGTAACAGAGGGAGAGGACATGAGGCCATGGAGATGCTTGGATGAGGAAATAAGGACTAGAGAATTAAAAGATGATGTGCAAGCCTATAAAAATTTAGTATTTCATTCTCCTAGCCATTTGAAGAATTGAAGACAGCAATGCCTAGAGAGACACTAAAGAAAGCTAGATGCTTCACTTGCACAAATTTTAAAACTTTGTAAGAAATCATTTACCTTAGTAGTCTGTCACCTTTCTGTTCATACATGAAAGTGGTTACTAAAGACTGCTGTCAGCTGTGTTAGGAAACAACAGCTACCCATGAAGAACAAGTTATGAAAACTATAAGAAAACGTGCTTTTCCTTTGTGTTTAATTTCTGTTTTAAGGAAGCAGAAGTTGGAACTAATGATCTAGGATTCAAAAATATGTAAATGTAAGGGTTTATAAACAAAAATATTAACAATGTTCAAAGCCTTGATGATGTCTTTTTTAGTAAACTGGGTTCAGCTCCATGGTCAAGAGAAGGCAAAAGAATGAGAAGGGAGAAGGAAGGAAGGGCAGGAAGGATGAATGATGAGAATCCTTCGGCAGTGAGAGAGCACTTGAGCTGACAGCTTGTATTCACTACTGGATCCAAGACATTATTGAATTAGTGCTGCTCCCATTGCCACCTTTCTCAGGATTATCCTCATGCTGAGGCAGGACCTCAATATGTTTTGCTCATTATCTTAAACACTAACTGTAATACTGGAAGTTTATGAGATTCTGGCACTTGACTATGATGAAGCCACTAAATATAAAAAGAGACTCTAACCCTTAAAATAAAATATTAAAAAAAATCTCACTTCATGGAACACATATTTAATTCTTAATAATGTTATAAAAACTGAATTTGTATTCTAAAATAATGACTATACACTTTTGATATAAATGTACCAGAACTCATTTCTACCACATGGAGTTCATAATGCATTACAAACTAACAGGTTAGGTATAACACAGGAGTGTACAGGAAAAGAAGAGTTGGAATGGTAATTTTCTTGTGTAAAACTGTCATTGGCTTTAATGTCTGTCATTACACAGAATCATTTCAATGAGACTAAATACATTAAGCATGTAATAAACAATATTATATGAAGTATGAAAAAATTCTCTTATATAATTCTACTAATCCAAAGCTTAAATGAGGTGGCTACTGAAAGACTCCGTCCCAATATTGGAGGCAGACTCACCCTGTCTCTAAACCACTCCCCAGAGTCATTGAAGAAGAGTTTTACTCTTTTCCATACTATCAAGTCTAAGGGGTAATTAAGCACATTATACACTTATAGACACTGATGCTAATTTGAATTCATTCATCCCTATTCTGTTTCTGTTTTGTTTGTTTGTTTCTTTGTTTGTTTTGCTTTTCCAGATGAATTTGAGAATTACTCTTTTCATTTCTTTGAAGAATTGTGTTGAGATTTTGATGGGGAGTGTATTGAATGTAGATTGCCTTTGGGAGGATGGCCATTTTTACTATGTTAATTCTGCCAATCCATGAGCATGGGAGATTTCTCTATTTTCCAAGTTATTATTCAATTTCTTTCTTGAAAGTCTTGAAGTTATTGTCATACAGATCTTTCACTTATTTGGCTAGAGTTACCCTAAGATATTTTATACTATATGTTGCTATTGTGAAGGGAGTTGTTTCCCTAATTTCTCAAACTCAGGGACAAATTTAACCAAATAGAAACATAGAGAAGAATATAAAGAATCAGGAAAACCAAAGCTGGATTCTTTGAGAAAATCAACAAGATTGATAAACCCCTAGCCAAACTAACTAAAGGGCCCTGAGGCAATGTACAGGTTAACAAAATCAGAAATGATAATGGAGAGATAATAACAGAAATGGTGGAAATTAAAAAAAAAACTCAGATCATACCACAAAAGTCTATACCAACAAAACTAGAAATCTAGAAGAAATGGATGATTTTCTAGATAGCACATATTAAAATTAAATAAAGAACAGGTAAACATGCCCATGTCCCATAAGGAAATAGAATAAGTTATTAAAAATTTCCCAACCAAAAAAATCCCAGGTCTAGATGAATTTATTGTAGAATTCTACCAGACCTTCAAAGAAGATCTGATACCAATATTCTTCAAACTATTCCATAAAATAGAAACAGAGGGGACACTATCTAAGTAATTCTATGAAGCCACAATTACCCTGATTCCTAAATCATACAAGAAAACAACCAAAAGAGAGAACTTCAGACCAGTGTTATTTATGAATATTGATGTAAAAATACTCAATAAAATTCTTGCAGACAATATGCAAGAACCATCATTCACCATGATCAAGTAGGCTTCATCCCTGGGATGCATGTTTGGTTTAATATAAGAAAATTCATCAATGTAATCCACTATATAAACAAATTCAAAGGAAAAAAATCACATGATCATCTTAGATGCAGAAAAAACATTTGACAAAATACAATATCCCTTCATGTTAAAAGTATTGGAGAGATCAGGAATTCAAGGCCCAAACATAAATACAATAAATATAATACAATTTACTGCAAACCAGTGGCCAATATTAAATTAAAATGGAGAGATCCTTGAAGTAATCCCACTAAAACTGGGAACAAGACAAGGATGTCCACTCTCCCCATATCTATTCAATATAATACTCGTAGTGCTAGCTGGAACAATAAGACAACCAAAAGAGATCAAGGGGATACAAATTAGTAAAGAAGAAATAAAGGTATCACTATTTGTAAATGATATGATAGTATACATTTGCCACACCAAAAGTTCTACCAGAGAACTTCTCCAGCTGATAAACAACTTCAGCAAAATGGGCAGATATAAAATTAAGTCAAAGAAATTAGTAGCCCTCCTTTATACAAATCATCTCAGACTCTTAAGTAAAATCATAGCAATGTTGAATTCAATTAATACGAATAATTGTTTTACTATTTAGTAAAATAATGTATATACAGATGACTGAAAATTCAATAAGGCAAGTTTGTTCTGATATGTATTTAAAGTTTTAAAATGCTTGAGCTTCATTTGTATAAAACACCCCATGACCTAGTGATGAAAGATGATTGCTAGTCTATCAGTGTTCTTTGGGAGAAATCAGACCCACAGCTTCCATCATGTAACCAAGAGGTGGCTCTTGCATGACTTTTCCCCCCATTTGAAAATTGCTAGAGTTAAGTACATATCAATGTTAAAAATTAAAGATTTAGATAAAACTCAAAATATTAATTTAAAATTTTAGTACACGGAGATAGTTTTTTTGACACACTGTTTTGATTTCTCTGATTGCCGGATTTAACAAATACGGGGCACTTAGTTAAAATTAAATTTCAAGTAAACAACAACTGATGGTTTATTGGAAACATGTACCAAATACAGCTTTGGTCTCTTATGCTTTACTTGGCAGTTCTTCACTCTGACTCACTCTGTTTTCTGCCTAATGGCCACTACTTTTGAAATACTTCAGATGAGCAGAACTGATGAGCGTCTCTCAGTCTTGCCCCAATTCTCTGTTTCATTCTTGTTTTCAGTATTAATCACGCAAGAGCCTAGAATCAAATCTCTAATGTGAAAATGTTGGTGTCTAACTTGCAAAGCAGTTGTAAATATCAGTGTTATCATATGCACAGAGAGTAGCATCAATATGAGATTTACTCTCCTATTCTGAAGACATTTGATGAAGAACATGTTCATTATTTTGGTAGTATGTTGTGTTATCTTTTCATTTTTTTTCTGTTACTTTGTTTCCTTTGTCTTGTTTTTGAGACAGGGTTTCTCTGTGCAGGCCCAAGCAGGCTTTGCATGTATGTATGTGTACAATGTGTGAGCAGTGAGTGGGGTAGTAAAAATAAGGGTTTGTATTCCTTCAATTTACAAGTCTTTTGAGCTACCATGTAAGTAGTTTCTCAGCTAGAACAACCAGTACTCCTAAAGCTTGAGCCATATCTCCATCCCCAGATTTTTTCATGAAATAAATATTGAAAATATGAGTGAGATTAAAATGCACATGGAAAACTGAATAACATTTAATTGCATATTTTAATTTAGTAAATAGATAAATTACATATCAACAAGCCTGATACAAAAGGATATGCTCTAATATGCTTATGAAACAGACATTAGGAACAAGATAAAAGCTGAAATGTGCATTGGTATTCCAGAAGAAAAAGAAAACTTGATCTTTTAAAGGATGTTATCTTATCTGTAATTTGTCTGTCTGTCTACCGGCCTGTTTGCCTATCTGTGCATATACATATTGGCCCATGTATAGGGACAGAGATGAAAACAAATTCATCTCTGTATGCATACAGAACACACACACACACACACACACACACACGCACTACAAAAGGTGAGAGAGAGAAAATGAAAAAAATCTACCAATGTTCCTGTTCAAGTTTTCTGTTCTGTTTCTGAATGTTCTAAGTTCTACTAAAATTATTCTGCCTATATCTGTACAAGAAGTACTTAGAAGTTTACATTTAAGAAACTGAAGCTTTGACAGTGTAAGCATCCATCATCTTTTCAACACCACAGGAAAATTCTAGAACATACTGACTATACAAAGAGCCTTGATGACTTAGGAGGCATTGCCATTTTACTCATTTCAATGTCTCTTATACTTTTAGACACATGGCAGTAAAAATGTCTCCTGATTACATAAATATAAGTATTCAATATTGATGTTTCTGGATAAGAGTCTGTATGCACGTAAGCATGTGATAGTGTAAATAATTTCTTCTAAGTGGTGGTGGAGGAGGTGGTGGTGGTGGTGGTGGTGGTGGTAGTTGTGGTGGTGGTGATGGTGTGTGTGTGTGTGTGTGTGTGTGTGTGTGTTGTGGCCTGAAGTACCACCTTTTATGTTTCACATACTTAGCATTTTCTGATCAGAATATATTTAAATATATTTACCTAACATTATATTTTCATGTGCTGTATATGTAAACCAATAGAATATTGGGTCTCTTCTTTTCTTTCATTTGCATTTATTTTCATTATTACTTTTTCCAGCATTGAAACCCACGAGATGACTGCCTATAAAGAAACTGAATTTGAAACTGCTTATAAAACACAAGGTCACAAGAGAGAAACAAACTATACTTTCCAAACTTTCCAGTTGCTGAAAGGTAACAGTCTTTCATCAAAAAATAAGAGTTACCACACACACACACACACACACACACACACACACACACACACACAGAGAGAGAGAGAGAGAGAGAGAGAGAGAGAGAGAGAGAGAGAGAGAGAGAGAGAGACAGAGACAGAGACAGAGAGAGAGAGAGAGACAGAGAGAGACAGAGAGAGACAAAGAGACAGAGAGAGACAGAGACACAAAGACACACAGAGAGACAGAGAGATATACAGAGAGAGAGAGAGAGGTCTCAAATGTACAACAGATTTTCAAACATGTCAGTTTATCTATTGTATACCCTTGCTGTCTGTGTATCTATTTACCAGTGTAGAAAATGTCTTGAAAGGAAAAAAATGTAAACACACCCCCTGTAGTTCTTTAAATTAATATCCTTTTGAAGATAATTTTCCCTTTTTCTTTTATATCCAATAGTTATTTGCTTAACATGACAATGTTTCCAAATTCAGAATATATTTGGTGCTGAAGTTAAATTCTGTTTTCTTATACAAACTAAATAATATGGAATTGCATTGTTTTTTCATAATTAGTAATACGTACAATTTCCTTGGGTTGCATGGCTAATTTATGGCATTTATTAAAAAAGGATAAAAATACATGATTGATTAAATTATTTAAAATTTATAATACATTTATTGATATAAATGGTCAAATTATCTCTGGTTTAAAACATGATCCTACAGGAAAAGACTACTATGTTCAAACAATTTTCTCATAAAAGTAAGAAAATTTCTTATAAAAGTAAAAATTTTCTTATACAATTCACCTTTAGACTATTATCTGAAAGGAATTATAGCTGTATTTTATAGGAGTTAAGTTAATTTACAAAACATGCTTGCAAAAACAGATCTTAGAAATGATATCAGTAGTGATAATTTTACTACATCCAAGTGAGAAAGAGTGAATGTCTTTTGTTTTATGGGGACAAATTATCAATAGTTTGAAATTGATTTGTGAGTGAAATGGAGTCTTCCTTGAATTTGAGTGAAGACAGTGAGACAGTAGCATTCATTTTACATCACTCAATGGGTATGTATTTAAACATAGAAGAAAACACATAGAGGGTAGTGAGGAAGAGAAAACAGAATATATCATGGACACTGGCTTACGGACACACTCCCTTCAAGTAGGTCATACCCCCTAAATTTGTTTTCCTTCCTAATAGCATCTCAATTTAGAAAACTTCCAAATGATTAGACAATTACCAAGTAACCTTTACTGTCCATCAAAAAATAAATTATTAGAAAGAATTACTTGAAATATGTTTATATATTTTATTTCCATGATATTATATTTGTAGATTGATAAGGAGGTACACTAACAGTAAGAATATTGAACAGCTAACACGCCATTTCAGGATTTTGCTGTATATCTGTTTTCTAAGTGTGTACACAGGGTTAAAATTATGAAATATAATGAGTTCACAATTATATGCATCTAAAATACTAGAGGTTCATAGGTTGAAAGTTCCATCCACAAAGTAGCTACTCTTAGGAATGGATTTTGAGGAATTGATTGGGTCATGAGCCTTGCATGGTAGTTTTCCAATAAATTAGTAATTTTCTAATTTTATGTGGCTATTTGGAGGTAATACAAACACAGGAGGTATGACTTACTTGGAATATGCATGTCCTTAAGGCAGTGTCCATGAATATTTTATTGTTTCCTATCTGTTATGATGTGACTAGTTTTAGTCTGACTTAAGTTGCTGCCATTACTTTCTGCTTTGCCAGATTCCTAAGGTCTTAAGGGAATAAGACACCATAGACTAAAACCTCTAAAATTAAACAAAAATAAAGTTCCCTCCACTTAAGTTGATTTTCTCAAGTCAGTACAGCAGAAGAAAACTAACCGACACGTGTGGCCTTTGTTTTTCCTGAAAATCTATATGACCAACAAAAAGGCACACCTACTATGAAGGTTAGTAATTTTTTTTGTCAGTTTTACAGAATCTATAATCATCTGGGAGACTGGTCTTTGGGCATGCTGTTGAGTCTTAATTAGATTAATTGAGGTGAACAGACAATGCATGCATTATTTGTGAGTAGAATTTTAGACTGTGTAAGTGAAGACTGTCTAGCAACACAATCACTTGATTATGGTCTGCTTTCTGAGTATGGTAAGAAATGTCTGACTGCCTCACTTTCTTGATGTTAAATCTTCCCTCTTAGATGGGCTGTACCATCGAATCACAACCATGGATAAGTTCTTTCTCCCGTACGGTTTTCTCATGATAATGTTTTATTACACCAATCGAAGAGACACTGAGACATTAACGGTGTTAAAGGGTAAGTTTGCCATTTTCTCTTCAATGGGCATCAGACGTGAATTAGTCACATGTCAATGAAGTTAGCTTGAGTTTCATTCTATGTTCATTTTAAGGACCATTTTCACCATGCTATTACTTTTATAAAAGAGCACAAGTCATTATTATTTCACCACTTACTGGGTATTTCCCTATGAGAGCATCAGTTTATGTCAGTAAAGCAACATAAAAGCACTATGTCTTGAGGATTCACCTATTTTTAGGAAGAAGATAAGAAAAAAATAAACACAACCTTCTTTCTCAGGTTGCCATCCCCTGAGCATTTTTTTTTTTTAAGATTGTGTTCAAGAGAAAGATGACATAAGCAAGAAACACAAAAACTTGTAAGTTCTACACACTTAAGATGAGACATTTATGAGTGATTTCATAAAAGAGTTGAGATCTGAGCCAAGCCTTGAAAAACAAGGAGGAATTTAATAGGGTAAACAGAATGGTGTTCGAAGAAGAGAATTGTAAGTCTTAATCAGATAAAGATTACTGTAGGGTCATTCAAGTATTTGAACTCTTAATTTCCTGCTTGTAGTACTGCTTTTGGGAAGATGGTGGCAACTTTAGGAAGTTGAACCACATTGAATTAGTGGTTCACTGAGGTCAGGCTTTGGGGTTTTATGATCGCCCATCTGATCCTGTCCACTCTCTTTCCTGGCTAGGGAGGAAATGTAGGCAGTTGTGTCTCACTTCAGTTGTCAAAGTTTCCTTCCATGATGGGTAATATTCCTCCTGCAAGTACACACCAAACAAACCTTTCCTTACTTCCATTGTTTCTTGTGATGCATTTGCACAGAGAAATAAGACTAATACTTCATCACAGCATTTCTCAGCAAAGATGCTATAAACATTTTATGTGCTTAACATTGTCCCATGAAGAACAGGATGGCAATCACTTCCATGACTTATGAAGGCTAAATGATAATTAGCTATATTTATTACTTTAGATATGGAGGAAAAAAATTTAAACTTCTCCTTATATTTTTCAATTGCCTCTACTGCTAAATAAACCTTACAGCATGTGCATTCATTATATTCAATCTATTTAATTCTTCAATTAAAATAATAGTAGAAGGATATTGTAGAAGAAAAGGTAGTAAAGTCATTAGACACTGTGTCATAACTGACTATTGACATGTTGAATTTTAGAGCTAAAAGAACTTAAACAGCCCCTTGGGTTTTAAATCACATACACACACATACATACACACACACAAACACATACACACACACACACACACAGACACACAGACAGATACACAAACACAGACAGACACACACATACACACATACACAGACACATACAGACAGATACACAAACACAGACAGACACACACATATACACACATAGACATACACAGACAGATACACAAACACAGACAGACACACACATACACACACACAGACACACACACACACAGACACACATATACACACAGACACACACATAAACACATGCACACATATCAGCATATCCATTTTAAAAACATTGTAAATCACATACATGCCTCCACATAGACTGAAACAAAAAGATCTTAAGATACGTAACCCATTAAGCATTTCTGTCATAATTAAATGTTAGAAAATTAGAGATTTCAGAGAAAGGATAAGAACCAAATGTCGCTCAGAAACTGTGTTAACTCACAAGGCAATGAACACATCTTAATCAAACTAAACTTTTTGCCTGGCTTTATTTGATAGCTGACTCCTAGACAATTAAAGTTGCTTTTATGTACTTTAGTGATTTAAAAAACCTAATTGTGCCACAGAGCTCCTCTATCATTGTCCTCAGGAGATCTAGGCATGCTTTCACCATTAAAATTTAATGTGTGAAATTTAGACAGACCTTTTCACTAGCTATTTAAAAATGGCCTATGCCTGCCATTTAGATAGTTGCTGCAATAATAAACAAATATAAAACCTGATCTAAAACTGTGCCTCTGTGCCCCTTTCCTTAGCACATGTACACACACACACACACACACACACACACACACACACACACACATTCATGGTGTCAAGACATGTTCCTTCCTTCAGAACTCAGCTCTTCTTAGTTTGGAATCTTTCATTTGTTGTTTTTTGCTGTTTCCAATGTCTCCATCATAGTTAGATGAGAAACTCCTTTCCTCCAGAGAACAGGATACACTGTCTGGGTATGTACAGAAGTGAGTCTTACCACCTTAATTTTGATCTGACACAAATAACATAAATGAAGAAAAAGAAAGATTAGTTTTGGCAGAGGGTTTCAAGCTATGGGTGGTTAGCTATATTGGCTGGAATCAATGGAAAACACTTTACAGGAGGCTCTTTCTTAATTTTTTCCAAGAAAAGAACAAAGAAGACATGGCATTCCATAATATTCCATAAAGGCAAAGCTCAATGATCCAAGTACTTCCCCTAGACCACCATTTCCACAAAAAAAGTTTCATGAATTATTGACACATGAGCATCCAGGTAATACCTCTGATCAGAACTGTACAACCACAGAGAAAATTATAAGATATAATGCTTATAATATGATCACTGGGAGATTATATTCTTTATTTATTGTATGGATTTACTCTATGATAACAATTTGCTGAATAAAATGATAATTGTGTCTTTGTGTGTGCACATGCATGCATGTGTGTGCACATGTGTGTGTGCACATATAAGTGCTTTGTAACCAATATATCTTTATATATAACTAAAGGATTAAATTTTAAAAATACATGTATACTCATTTACAGACATGTGGTCTAAAAATAAATGAGTATAATTCAGAACTCCATATGACTATATTCCCTCTATTATTCCTGGCTGTATCAAACTAGAAGACTTACCTTTTGGTGTTGACAGTCTTTGGAAGAGTATTTAAGAACAAGGATTTGTATATCTTTGAATTTCAGAACTATGCATATCAAACAATGTTAAAGCAACAAAAAAAGGGGCACCAACAAAGTGATGACAAGTCCTAGTCTACAGAAAGCATTGTAGGAAACTTAGCTACTTAGCTCAGCACTACCACACAGTAAATAGTGAATGGTGTGTGTTATTTTTTTGGTAAATAAAAGAGCTGTTACTAATGATTTTATGTTAGAACAGGAAAGATGAATAAAATGTTTTCTCTAATTTATGTCTACCTAGGCACAATTTTATGATTATAATTTTTGTTGACAGCTATAATAGAAATCCATTTAGTAAAAGAAATTTTAGCAAGTGAAAGAATTATAGTAAGAGTTTGGGAACTGTCTCCAGGATTGTCTCTCTTTTCGATTTCTTTATTGTTTTTAGTTCCATTTTTAGATCCTTGAAGGTTTTGTTCAATTCCTTCACCTGTTTTGTTGTGTTTTCCTGTAATTCTTTAAGGGATGTTTGTGTTTCCTCTTTAAGGGCTTCTAACTGTTTACCTGTGTTCTCCTATATTTCTTTAAGGGAGTTGTTTATGTCCTTCTTAAAGTCCTCAATCATCATCATAAGATGTGATTTTTAAATCAGAGTCTTGCTTTTCTGGTGTGTTGAGGTATCCAGGGCTCCCTGTGGTAAGAGAACTGGTTTCTGATGATGCCAAGTAGCCTTGGTTTCCATTGCTTATGTTCTTGCCCTTGCCTCTCACCATCTGGATATCTCTGGTGCTAGCTGGTCTTGCTGTCTTTGCCTGTGGCTTGTTCCTCCTGCAAGCCTGTGTGTCAGTACTCCTGGGAGACCAGTTCTCTCTGGGAAGAATTTGTGTATGGAGTGCTGTAGCACAGGATTAGCTCCTGGGGACAGACAGAAACCAGGAGATTGGTTTTTAAATCTGCTACATTATACTGAACAAATTCTGCCCATTATCTCTGAGGAAATACAGTTTTAATGTGTACTATAAATCATTTTTCATAAATGTATTCAGTATTTAAAAAATAAACTGTAACACACTGGATATGAGGAAGATGACTACAAATGAAACAAGTGTCTTTTATCAAGATCAGTAAGGTGATATACTCCCTAGTCTCATTTGTTAAAAAAAATTGAATATTCAAATATTATTTAATTCAAGAGAAACACAAAATTTAAAATGATTTCAATACTTACTATATAATATCTAAAGAATAGTGGATATTAATAAAACATTGGCCAGGTTATATAAAAATGTGAAATTGTACCTTGTAAAACTCCAAAAAAATCTCCTACTAACTGTGAAGCGGATTAAAATGCTGGAATTGCTAGGGAAGCAAGGTCCCTGTGAGGTCTGATTTATACAGTAGGCTTCAGCATCCTTGCCTTCTTCAGAATGACAAACAGTTACTGAGCTAAAGCCACCCCAGCAGCTCCAGAGCACTATAGTGCTCTCCATCCTAACAGTAGAGTCTGGGCCATTCCCAACACTTAACATTCTGAGCATTTAACACTTCTTGTTGCATCTAAATCCAGTTACAAAAACCTTTAAAGCAAACTATTTACCTCAAGTGAAATCTGCTCTGAATAATTCATGGGAAGAAAGAAAGATGGCAGTGAAGGCAGCTAAGAGAGTTTTAATGAAGTCTAGAGTTTGAAAAAGCAGCCATGCAGAGTTCAATTCTTAGCTTGTGTGTGACTGACACAGGAAGCACCACACATGTTAACAGGCTAGGGCCCTTTTTGTGTGTGACAAGTTAAAAAACATCTCAAGTCTTTATGTTTCAGTGTCTTTCTCTCACCTTTATCTCTGGAAATCCTGCTGTTAGCTGCAGATTTGGTCAGAAAGACACCAAAGAACTTGGGAAATGGTTCAGCTTGCAAAGTGCTTGTCAGGTGACCATAAGGACATAAGTTCAGATGTTCAACACCCTCATAAAAGCCATACATTTTAACTTAGACCTGTATTTACTACATAGAGTAATAGTCATGCACATATACTAGGAACTGGTGGGGAAGGTAAATTACTCTAGATGTAGGGTGTGCTAATTCAACCCAGTATTTATTTGTTTTCCCTTTCTTTCCCCTTCCAACTTCCACTGGCAGCACTCTTCTACATTCATAGACTTTTTTTCCTTTTACATAGCACAGTATTTTTTCTGACCCAGGTATATTTCACTTAATTAACTGTCCTTTGGCAAAACAGGATTTCATAATTTTTTTTATGATTTTGAATATATATTCTAAATTACATGAATATTTTCTAAAAATAAATATTTTGTACTTAAAATTCTGTTATTTAAGTAAACAATATTCCAAAGTTGATAAAATTACACTTGAAATTATTTTCAAGAATCCTGTTAGAAACAGAATGGAAAAAAAACCATGGCAGTTACAGTGTAAGTAAAAAACCTAAAACTGACTGAAATGATATAAACAAAGAATGTCTAAAGTCTAAATATGAATCATATTTATATTAAAGAATTAAAACCATAGTGGTAAATACCCACTTCTGAGTATTAAGTAGTAGACCTATGACTTATGATATCTTTCTAAAATACATGAAATATAGGCAACACATCTATGGGCTATGGTGATTTCAATCTCTTCTATAAAAACTTGAGTGCTAACTTAAGTATATTAAGTTAAACATATTACAGAAGGAGCCATGAGGAACCAACTATATTTTTTTACTTTTCTTTAATTTTCACAACTGTTTTGACAAACTTAACAAAACTGTGCAAGGTTTAATGGTATTGCCTTCAGCAGTTAGATTGTTGCTGTAATGTACTATATCAATATCTTTCATGAATATTATTGTTCTAGTTTAAAGTTAAACATTTGAAATTGCTTACTACTCATTATAGCAGTTTCATATTATTAATAATAAGTTGGATTTCTAACGTATTGATAAGTATGTTCTTAATATTTTTGTTCAGTATTGTGTGGTTAATTCATCTTAGATATGGCCAAAAAGGAGTAGTATATGGCTGGAGTGTTTCATAGGACAAATAACTCTGTTGAAGTGAAGGAAGGCTCCAGCAGGGGAAGGAAGAAAATTAAGACAAGAGTGTTCTGGTTTTAGATCTGAACTAAGAGTGGGGCAAGCATATGAAAGATGGAACAGCTTGGTTATTATGTTCCACATTTTCGGTCATTTTGCTGTGATGAAATATGCTTGTGGAGTTTAAGAATGCCTTAGATAAACTGGAAGTAAGTGATGCTTAAGTCTGGCCTGTTAGTTCCATCAATGAAACTTTGTGGTGAGTCCCCACTTCTGGTACTGAAATATAGTGCACTTCTCTGAATGATGTACTTCTAACCAAGAGTCCATGCAAGTGTGAAGAGGGGGTATTTTTGTGTTCACATTCTTATTCTGTATTCACATTCTCATTATTGTGGCTGGTACTATCACTGCTTTCTTTTTGCCATACTGTGATGAAGAAGTTCTACAAAGAGATCAGTTCCCATACAGAGGAACACAGGTATATCCTAGTCAGCAGCCAGCAAGGAATTGAAGTTCTCCATGCAATAGTGCCTGCCAAGAACTATCCATGTGAAAACCACTTCTGTTACCAGTGGTGCTCCCAGCTAAGCTCCTAAGTCTGCTTAATTAATTGCGGCCTTAAAAATGATGCTAACCTGGAAATCCTGGCTACAAAACACTGTGAATCGTAAATAATAGGAACCACAGAAAGATAAATTCATGCTGGTATAAGCCACTCAAACCAACCCACACAGGAAAATAGTTAAATATAACAGGTAACTAATTCTATTCCTAAGTTAAAGACTACCTTTTGTCTTCATATGGCCAGCTGCTATTTATTTTCACATGCCTAGAACACAGCTTTTTAACACCAACTAAGAAAACCATAAGTGCAAAGGAGTTATTGATGATATTGGAGATTATCTCAAACTTGAGACATTAAAAATTTGCCACCTACAACAGTTTATTTTTCACAATCTTATTACAATTAAAATAGTCTAAATTCCATAATAAAGTCCACCAGTCCAGCTTCACTAAGGGATAATTCGCTGTGACCACACCATCTGATAAACTTCAGCACCAAGGAATGGAGAGCAACCCTCTGAAGGCCACATTGGAAAGGGAGAACATCCTGCCGATAGGTTCCCAGTACCTTCGTGCAGTCAAGTTATAAGTCAGTTCTTCCAGGCTACTCAGCATGTTCTCGTACTAGCTGTACATTGTCTAGAGCTCCCTATGTAAAGAATGTGTTTTTAAATGGTTTAACATTTTTGTTTGTACTGAAAATGTGCTTGACCAAAAAGAAACAGTTCCATGCAGACCAACTAAAATTCAGTTTAAGTCATCACACATAAGTTTATATAGAAATCACATAGAAATATTCAAGGAACAAACACTGTCCTCTAAGAATGTATATATAATATTCCACAGAAACATAAGTTGGTCTTCAGTGGATGACCTGACAGAGAAGACTGCTTTTCTATAATACCTCAACAATCCCTACAACTTATCCAGACTTTTCCCCCTTTGAGTACTGAGAAATATAAGACTTACAACTGCTCTGTAATAAACGGTTCTACAGTGGCCATTCATCAGCATATTTTAAACTTACAAGCCAAAAGGAAGTTGAGGCTTTTGTGGACCAGAAAAATACTTTATATAAAGTTAGAATTCTCTAGATGTTCTTGCAACTTGGCACTTTTAAATTCGTTCTTGTTGATTAAATTTTCAACTTTCAATCAGTCTGCTTTCAAAGGTTGGAATTCTACTTTTCAGTGAGGGAAATGCAGCCATCCAATAAAAATGCTAGAAGCATTTCCTTAAACATGTAGACTGATGATGGATGGGCAAATAACATTGAAACCTACACAATAGAAACAGGAGACAGAGTTCAGCAGTACCTACACAGTGTTTGTCAGGAACGAGGCAGTGGCTAACACTGAAATCCTGCAGTTTCCCATTTAACAAATATGCATTCAGTTCACACAATGAGCTAGGTACAGCTTCAGCTATATAAACTGTTGTTTTCACTTATGGATGGAGACACTAAATAGATACTAGTTAAAGTACAGGAGTCAACAAAGCATGAAAAGCTTCATTATGCCAAAATATGGTTTCCTGAGGTAAACAAATAAATCTTCAAGATTTCCATAGCTAGTATTTCAATCCTACATTTCAACTACAAAGTTCATGTAACCACTCTGCACAACACTCAAAAGTAAAAAGTGCAGTGGGGCAAGGATTAAATTTGCTATCAAAATATTCTTGATATAAACCAGGTTTTGACTTTCCTATGTAAACGTTGTATCGGTGGGGAACATAACTTATAATGTGAGTAGAGTTGAGGTATAAATAGGTACCAAAAAAACATAATTAAATGTGAAGGAAGACTTTGTCTTTCTTCACCTAAAACCTTATGGTTAACAACAGTAGAATAAAGGAACTGAAGAGAAGCTATCAGGCAGTCACACTAGCTACTAACTTAGCTTCTCACTTGGCCCATTAAAACTAGAACCTCAGAGAATACTTGGACAAGAAAAAAAAAAGCACTGGAGGACAAGAGACCCAATGAAGGAAATAAAGGGACCCTGGTGGTCTGAATATGTTTGGCCCCCATGAACTCATGGGTTTCAATACTTGGCCTACAGGGAATTTTGGCACTTTTATGAAGTGTGTCCTTGTTGGAGGGACTGTGTCCCTATAGGAGAGGACTTTGAGGACGAGTGATAGACCCTCCTTCTGCCTGCCTTCGGAGGAGAGATATTCTCTCCTGACTGCCTTTCTGATCAAGATGTAGAATTCTAAGCTCCTCCAGGATCGAGTCTGCCCTCACAATGTCATGCACCAGGACTGAAGCTTTGAAACTGTAAGCCAGACCTAATTAAATGTTTGCCTTTATAAGAGTAGCCTTGGTCATGGTATCAATTCACAGCAATAACGTTGTAACTAAGCATTGTGAGTTATCTCCTCTTCACATATGTTCCATTGCTGTCACCATGGTGACTGGCTCTAACAGCTGCAGATGTTCTAACTATTTCCTCTTGACCTCTACAATGTTGAGAAAAGTCTCCTTCAAATTGAACTTGTGGTCCTAAATTCCAGGGACTATGTGAACCCTTGTATACTCTCCCAAGGATAGAAAGGAGCAGGAAATGTAAGCAGAGGGCAATGAGAGATGATAGTCGACTTAGCAGGTCTCCATTCTGTTTGCTGGCATGACATCCATGTATGCATGGCCTGTGGTCTCAGTGCATTCTATCGAACGAACTCTACTTGAATACAATTCCACTGCAAAGAAACACCTGTCAAAGTGAGTGGAGTCCCCACAATGAGATTCCTGGACTACCTGTTATAGCTTGAAATTAGTGTCCCACTAAGACTGACTAAAATGATGTCTTTTGTCTCAGGAATGAGGGATAGTGGGAAGGAAGGGCACTGTTCCTACACACACATCACACACAGGCAAGGGCGAGCACTTCTGCCAAGAAAAGAAGCACAGATTCCTAAGTGAAACCAGAAAAATAAAAGAAGCCAATTTTTTTTTGTACAGTGAAAACTGGAAATAAGAGGCACATTCAAACTGATGAAAAATACTGAGCTTCAATTACATTTGAATTAAGGAGGGCCTGAAAACTTTAATAACTGAAAATTAGTCTGAACTATTATAATTAAGTTGTGCTTGTAACTGAAGATCTAAAAATTATGATCTCTGTTTTATAGACATGAAATGCCAGATCTGATAATGTGGTTGAAGAAGAAAATGAAAAGACTCTTTGTCTTTAAGAAGAGGCCTTTTAGTGAAATCAGTATGAAAAAGATTACAGATAATGCCCATTAAGCTCTTACCACACTGTCTGACACAGCAAAGGCTTTTAATAAATATGAGTTACTGGTAGCTTTACCATCATGTCACCTTTAATTACTCTACTTACACATATTATCTCTACTCTTCAGTAAATTTATAAGGTGGGCATTTTTTGTCTATTTTACAGATGAAAGAAAAGAGGGAAGAGAACAAGTAAGCAGAAGCTTCCAACTAAATCCCAGCAAATCAGTGTATACTCAGTTAAGAGCTAACTCAGAGATTATCAGCTACACTGGCTTTGTCCAACTCAGACATAATTAGCTTCACAAATATCTACTCCCCTAAAGAGGAGTTAAGTCATTCAGGAAAAAAGACAAGATAGTTCCCCTACATGAAGGACTCCACAAGGTGTTTAGATGTCTGGTGGGAGAGTGGGATCTAAAGATTCTTAAGGATTTTCCTTGATGATGACTCTAAAATTCAATTTGGAGCCAAGAGAAATTTTTCCTCCAGAATGCAGCACTGGAAGAGAAGAGGGAAGAGGAGGAAGAACAGGAGGCAGCATCAAATAGGCCCAAATGTATAATACTATGTCACTGATGAAATTCTTATCACAAAGAGCATGAGGACTTGTGATGGATAAGCCACCAGAACCCACATAAAAATCCAGGCATGGTAGGCTCACATGGCCTGATTATTAATTTAGTGTTTCAGAGGCAGAGTCAAGCAGATTTCTGGGGCTCACTTGGGCAGGCACTTTAACCTAATCCACGAGTTCTAGGAGAAACTGGGTGGAAAATCCAAGATGGACAGCAACTGGTAAATGACACAAAAAGTTGACAGCTGACTTCTATTCTCTACATGCATAAATGTATATAGATCTAACCTCATATAACATCTCTCTCTGTCTCTCTAACACACACACACACACACACACACACACACACACACACGTATAATACTAAAGTTTGGACTTCCTAGCTGTAGCATCTGAGAAGGCTATGAATTCTTATTAAGATGTCCTCAGCAATTTCCTTGAGCATCCTTAATTTGCAATGAAAGTGAGATCTACGCCATAGAGCTCTATTGAAATGTTAAACAAGGTTAGACACAGGCCTTTTGCCTTGAGCTCAAAACTGTAAAATGATAGTAAAAAAAAATTTCATGTTTTTTTTTGTTAAATTTAAAAATTATGTTACTAATAGTTACATTTCAACTATTTTGACTTATATTACACAATCAAGTCAATTAATACACATTTTTCTTTAGGTTTTGCAGTAGTGTACAATTTCCTAGCAAAATCTCACTTCTGTGTCTGATATAAATTCCAGTGAAAGAGCAAGAGAAAAGCATGATGGGAGAGTCAGGGTGGATAAGGGCAAAGGCTAACTATGGAGGCTTCACTAGATTTCCCAGAGTGGCAACCGTAATTACAGGTTTGAGCTTCCAGCAATTACTGCATAATCTCAAGAGTAGTTTTTCTCTTCCATCTATGGATCTGCAGTGGCTTGGTGACCTTATCCAAGTATCACACAAAACCAAGCACTGACAGGACACCCTCTTATCTAAGTGAATGTTTGAAATGATTTGGGTAAGTGCCAAAGAGAGAAGAGGGAAAAAGAGTTTATTATCAAGGTGAAATATAATGAGGGCAACTGAAGAGGCAGTGCAGGACCAATAAGGAAGATCTGGACCTTGAATCCACAACATGCCCTCTAGACATGCAGCTTTGTATACCTGGTGATTAGCTTCAGATATGAAAATGAGTGGTCAGAGTCAGGGCCATGTACAGAGCAGTTTATAGGGAGAGGTTCTGGAGTCCTCTAGGTTAGGTTTATGTAACCTAGCACAGCCTGGCCATGTATAGTGTTAAAGCCATAATTCACAGAGCAAGGGCTTCAGGAACTTAGCAGCTCCAAAGTCAAACTCTGAGACTGAAAGAGCTGATTGTTAAGGGGAGGGCACTTGGAGAGTTCTTGAGAAGGGAGCTGGGGCTGGGTACTGTTATACAAACCTCTTCCCAGGACTTACCTTTTCATAATTTTTCATAGAACTCAAAAGCTAGGAAACAACTGCACAGACCTGAGGGCTGCATACACAAAACTATCAGTGTTCTTGTCCTTTTTGCTCTAAAACTCTGCCTCACATGGAATGATAAGTACTGAAGGTTCATTTCTATTCCAACTTCTACTCCTACATGAGTAGATCAATTTTACGAATATTGTTAAAGCAGTACCTAGTATCTGGAATTTCCTGTGTCCTCAAACCCACTTCAACAGTAGAACTCTCTTTTCTCTGTGACTGAATTTAACTGGTCATGTTTCAAATTTTAATCAACATTTATTTTGTTGTCTAAGAAATTTGCAAAGTAAGAATAATCTATTTACTAAAGTCCCTGTTCCTCAAATGAAAATCAGAAAGTCTTAATGTAGTGTATGATTGTTTATATACAAGTAAAGTGCTTTATCAAATATTGATCATCGTGAGATGTGTCTATGCTACACAGGTGGGATTGCATTACTCTTTTGTTGTTATTATATCAAAGACAAAAAGAAAAACTACCTGTAAATATTGGTAAAGTTGGTAAATGAGTAAAACAGGCATAGGTTAAACATTAGAAACAGTGAAGACTGAGAGATTCAAAACCATTTGAGTTGGGTTCCTACCAACCTCTAATTTTAAGCTCCACTAAATAATGAGATCAACATCTTATCTTCACTGTTTTACAATACCTTCAGTTTTAGATTCCTATGAAGGATAGATGGCATCACATGGAGCCAATAGGTGATCTGAGAATTGAAATTCAGAGACTCAGAAAGGGGGGAGAAAGAATGAGACTTAGCAGTTAAGTTTAGATACAATCCTTTGTGTGATGAAATAAATTCATTGTACCCATATAGTGTATGGAAGAAGCAGCTATGAAATAAAAGAGATAGGGAAAAAAACCCTCAGAAGTATAATGGTCCTTGAAATGTGTATTAGGCTTCCTCCAGAGTTCAAAGAATATCTGTAATAGAAACAATATTATGCTTCCAAGAAAATGTATTTGTCATTGATTAAAATAGAGTCCTATGATAAAAATCCTGTGGGACATGCTCTACAGGAATTAGAGGAGTGACATGACAGATGAAAAACTGAGACTTTTTCCGGGTTCACACACAGGGCATGGCAGAAATGTAATGATGATAGCTCACATTTGTAAAGGATTTTAGTTTTCAAAGTACTTTGCTATCCATCATCTCTTCTGATCCTTATAAGAACATTGTGAGCTAGGTAGGGTAAGAACTCAATACTCATTTTAAAGGAAAGAAAACTTTTTATCTTTCTTAACAGACAATTTTATAACTAGAGTGATTATGCTACATTTTATTCTTCTGGGCATAACGAGAATTAAAACTGTTTAAAAAAAATGAGTGCTAGTGCAGATGAAATGATGTTTTCATGGTGAAATTTTCTTCAAAGAAGCCCGCACAAAGAGATGGCCTCATGGAGAGCATGATCCTGTATTTTCTGCCTGGCAGAGTTTATTCTTTCTTGGGTTTGGGGGCACTTTATACAATTATCATCTCAACTGTTACGTTGCTATCTCTAGCTTACTGTGTTTAAACTGATGTGAAAAACTTAGCTTTAGATGGCCCACCTCTCATGATTTGAAAACAGACCCTCAGCTCTTATCTTCCTTTACTTCCTGTGGTCCCCTGTTAAACTGGGTTCCCTCATTGAGTTGACAGAGCTTCAGTTTGCACACTGTTAGTTCACCCTTGGATACCAGTGTGCAGAATCCTTTTTTTTTTTTTTTTCACTTACAGGCATTCATTATATTTACTTTCTAAGAGACCGCTCCCTTCCCAAGGTCTTTACATCTAAAGGACATGCCCTTCAGTTTCCAAACGCACTCAGGTGCAATCCTCCTTTCCTAGGCCCTTTCTGCCCTTTCCTTCCTCAGTCCTTGAGGTTTGGTTCAGATCATGTGGAAAGAAGTTCCCTCTACACTTGAAAATATTTTGAGTCTTTTGTTAAGTATCATTTCTATTATTCTGACCCTCCAAAGAATACCCACTTCATCACCTGCTGTGATGTGCAAGTACTAGGATGTTAATTATGCATGTTTCAAGGCTATGCACACGATGACTCAGCATCTTCAGTTATGTCAAAGCCTTTGACATAAACCTGTATATTCTGATATTTCGGACACACTTAAATATCAAGCCATTCCATGATGGATTTATTTAGTAGATAACTATATTTTTAAAGATGAAAATAAAATAAATGCCCGCATTCATAGGAAGCCAATAAGATATGAAATGCTGAGCATCTAATGTCAGAAAGGTCCCCCTGCTACTGCCCTCATGAGGAATTGATCTGTTACTAAACAGGGAAACAAAACAGACACTTTCTGGGATGCTCAGAATTCAGATGATCAATTGAAGTTACAACCATAAACCAAAAAGGAAATTTCTTACATCTTTACCATGAAAGAATCTCACCAATGAAATTAAATTTTGTGTCTTGAATCAGACAGGCTGGGTGAATATTGCCATTTTGCACATAGAAACACAGGGACTATGAATGCCTCATTACATAAAATCTGAAGACAGGTGAGATGCTGGGCATTTACATTTGACAACAGGAGACAAGATAATTTATGTGGAACACTTTTTAATGCTTATAAAGCCCTGAGAACTTTATGACATTTAACTGTTAAATAAAAATGAATAAATGAATAATTATAATTATTCTAATAAACATAAAAATAGTCTGAGCAACATTAGAATATACCCATAAACTGAACAAATTAATTCTGTTAAGTTTTGCTAATTCTTCAACTTTCTACAGCAATCTTGAACATAGCTTGCAAATGTTTGATAATCCAAGTCATTACAGAACAAGCTCCTTAGCCTTTTCTTTAGGTTTCAGTAGTTTATAGATTCCTATAAGGCAAACATTAATTTGAGAGTCTTAAGCTTAAAAAATGTAGATTTCAAAATAAAGATTGTTTCTAAAAGGTATTTCACTCTTGAGATGAACATCTGTTAACTCATACTTTTTTTTCTTTGCTATGCACAATTTTCTTGATCATTACTAGAAGGAGGGAGGTGAAAACATGGACAATATAAATAAACACAGTATTAATGGTAATAATTGATTCAGGACACAGTTCAGAGTGTACTAAACAACCTCAATAGAGACAGATTATATTCCTAATCATTAATAAAATGTATATAATTTATAGTGTGCTGTTTTAATTTTTTTTTGCAGAAGATATCTACTATTCCTATAAACTATGTCTTGAGAAGAATGAATTGCAAGAAATAAGGCCACAAAAATAATAACCAGGTAAATGAGAGAAAGCTGAGGAAAAGAATATCATACGGAGCATTATCAAGAAGACAACAAGGCACGTTAAATATATCAAGAAGGATAAATGTGATGCACGAGAGAAACAGGTTAATTGAGTTGGAAAGTAGGACATGCTAAACCTCTGTAGTGTGAAGACTGTGGGGAGTGAGTTGAGTCCCTGGAGATAAACAATTTTTTATTACTTCAAAAGACTTACTAGAAATAAAGAAAATAGTTGATGAGTTTGATAGGAAATGAGAGCGACAGGAATACAGGAAACCCAAGCACATTTCTACGCAGGAAAGATGGCAGCAGTAAGGCCAAGAGTTACCAATGATAGTTACTGGAGGGTGGCTTAGAAGACTGAAGCCTGAGGATGCTGAATAGGAAAAAGGTGGAAGGAGCCTGCCTTTTCAGAAAGGATGGAGGTAGAACCAAGATACCATATGCAAACTAGACATTTCAAGGCTAACTACATTTTGTACAGATAAAATATTTATGAAATCCACAGTGAATTAAAAACCTACACTTAAATAGCAAAATGCAAAATTCATGAAAGAATGAATAGAACCATGTAACTTGAGTGCAGATGCACAAATATTCTAAGAGTGGAGCAAAAGGATGCCTCTAGAATGTTCGCTTTCCCTTGAGAAATTCCACTTCTGTGCAGTCAGTGGTAGTCTTCTAGGCTTCCACAACTCACTGTTTTCCCTTATGAAGCCTTTCCTCTTGTGTTATGAATGTTAGGATATTGATTCTGTCTCATCTTGACTCTTGACATATTGGTAGCCCTTCTGAACTGGGTCAGCCCAAGGCTTCAGCCTTCAGCTTCTGTAAAACATACTGACACTGAAAACTCTGCATCCTTCTAGTAAACTCTGGAACAGCAATATTGGGCCTACTTGAACATTTTGTAAACCAATTTTGTTATCGTTTCACAATAACTACAGTTATCCACTACCATAGGCCTTCCCTAAATTTTATATTTAGAAGCTATAAGCTGGATACCTTATAGTTTTAGTTCATTCAGGAATTCAATTTGGAAAATACAGACCTTGATTGTTTCCTTTCTTTGCTCTGTACTCCAAAGCAGCAGAGTGAACTTTGACCACATACTGAGCATTTGTACAGGTAGAAAACTTCATGGCTTAGTGAGTTAGAGTAGGAAAAGTGTTCTGCCTGTCCTGTGAAGGAAACATCAAGGAAGACGACTAGCAGTCACTTTTGAATATAATTATGTGATGGGAAGATCATCTATTATGATTGATAATAGTACAATTAAACATAAATGATGGTTCTATTAAAGTATTGGTAGAATTTTGCCTTCCCAACAGATCACATAGTGAAATTTCTTAAAAGTTAATGTCCATCAACTCAAATGAGTTTGTTTTTTTTTTTTTGCTCTAATCCTAATCTCCTTGTTCAAGATATAAAGTCTGATTTTAGTGAGAAATATTTTGGGGACATTCACAGATGTAAAGCAGGTAGAACATGCAGAAAAGGGACATGCAGCTGAGAATAACTTAAAAATCACATATCTCATGCAGACTACATGTATTTTTTTAAAGATTTTGTTTTCATTTTCTCTCTCTCTTTGTGTGTGTGTGTGTGTGTGTGTGTGTGTGTGTGTGTGTGTATGTGTGTGTGACATATGTGTATGCGTGCCTACAGAGGCCAGAAGAGGACACTAGAACTCCTGGAGCTGTGAACAACCTAACCTGGAGAGTAGAAACCAAACTCGGATTCCCTACAAAAGCATACATGCTCTTAAGGGCTAAAACATTTGACCAGAATCAACTATGTATATTTTAAAGGAGAATTTTTGGGGTTAAATTATCATTCAGAACTGAGAAGAGATGGGGTGAGGGATATGGATAGGATTCTTTCTATGCCTCATACAAATAAACCAAAGCCTAATACAGAATAAGCAACATTCAATAAAGTTATAAAGTTAGAAATCCAACAGAGGTCAAAGGCCAAATTTTATTTTCTTTTTAGAGAGATGTGTTACCTGGTATTTTAGGAATCACACAGAATACCACCACTAAACTTCCTAGCACCTGAAAATAAGACAGGCAAAACATACTTAGCCCAAATTTAAGATATCAGGTTTTCCAAGAAAATTCTTTAAGACAAATATTTGCCTTAATCTTTAAGGATAATAGAGTTTAAATCATACCTTTTTATTTATGAACATCATCAGTACACAATTTAAGATATTGTCAGATTAACTGAGTTCAAGTTGCATGAATTAAGAAAGTATCCTAACTAAATATACTCTCAGAATAAAATGAATGATATGAAGCACAATTATAATATTTATAAGCATGTTCCTGCATAGATTTAATAACTATTAATCCCATTGTATGTGAGTGAAAGTTTTAAAAAGTGGAAAAAACCCACTATATTTACACCTGTCAAGGTACTTGGATATTAATCTGATCTTTATTCTTCCATTATTATTATTATTGATGATATTGTAATTAATCATGATTAACTAATATATTCTAATATTATAGGAATTATAGGAATTTTGTCTCCCATCGTCTCCTACAGTGAGATTTCTTAATAACTAAAATATATGGATGGAGGTAGATTGTTATTTCTTTGGATCAAATAAAAATAATACCTTGCTCTAGGAATAAAGCCTGGTTTAAATGGAAAACTGGCTTGGATGTCCACAGGCTGTAAAGCATAGAACTGCACTTAAAAAATATAAGCACTAATAAAGTCTAAGAGGTAAGAACAAGCAGAAAGCTTCTAATAGCAAAATTTAAGTTGAAAGTGAAGCATTTAATATAATGGAACAGGTGAGGAATACCAACACTCAACTAGAACCTGTGGTCTGATACGAGGAAGACTCCATAAACGCAAACACCGAGTTCACCCAAAGTAGGACATTTGTGTGCAAAATTAAGTACAGTCATATGAGGACAAACTCAAAGCAGGCTGAAGGGTCCACTTACATAGAGGAAAATGGGATGAGGGGGGAAGCAGAGAATTGTCATAAGCAAGTGAGTTACTCTCTGACCAAGACACATGTGTTGGATCTCCGGGAGCCATCTGATCTTCAAAACTCTATTATTTCTTCCTCTCTAGCAAAAGTGATCTTTGGAACCTTTACATTTTACTCACTCTATCAGTGAATGATTTATGCACATAACAGAGAAATTCCACCAAAGACGCTCCTCAGTCTCTTAAATGCATCACGGCACCAAGAGAGAGGCAAGCAGCCATGAAATCTGATTTAAGTTGTACATATTTCTTCAAACATGTTTGAGATATACACAATACCAGAAAATTAAAGATATTAAAGTCTCAAGTGCCTAATTGCTTTGGTAATAATAGGAAATCATTTTATTTAGATCTGAATATATAGAGAATGTTAAATGTACCAAAATAAATTTAGTGTTCTTGGATTCTGTGAACTCAAAACACAAAAGAAACACTGAATGGCTGATCCTATGGTATAGATTAACTCAAGTATTTAATAATAGTATTATTACAGAGAATAAGAAGTCATAAATGAGCATAAGAATAAATATTTCCTTGAAATGAAAAACATCAAATGGCAATCTGGTTTTGATCATATTTAAGAGTACCTTAAAAAAGGAGTTCATCACTCCTCCATTGCAGGTGGGATTGCAAGCTGGTAAAACCACTCTGGAAATCAATCTGGAGGTTCCTCAGAAAACTGGAAATAGATCTACTTGAAGACCCAGATATAACATTCTTGGTCATATACCCAAAAGATGCCCACCATGCCACAGGGACACTTATTCCACTCTGTTCATAGCAACCTTATGTGTGATGACCAGAAGCTGGAAACAAACCAGATGTCCCACAACAGAAGAGTGGATACAGAAAATGCTGTTCATTCACACAATGGAATACTACTTGCCTATTAAGAATGAGGACCTCATGAGTTTTGCAGGCAAATGGATGGAACTAGAAAATATTCTTCTGAGTGAGGTAACTCAGACCCAAAATGATATACATGGTATGTACTCACTAATAAGTGGATATTAGCCAAAAAAATTACTGAAGTCCCAGGATACAATCCTCAAGAAGCCTAACAAGCTGAAGGGCCCAAGTGAGGATGCCTCAATCCCACTTGGGAGGGAGAAGAAAGCAATCACAGCAGGGAAGGGGGAGCAAGGGAGGGACCTGGGCTGGAAATGGTACAAGAAGAAGAGGGGAACTTGATCATCAGGTATTACATGCGCAGGGGTGGCGGGGAGGGCAGGGAACAGAACTGAAGCCCTGAGGGCCATCAGAAAGAATCAAAACAGGCAACCTCAAAATTTAGGAGATAGGGGGAGAACCCTATAGAATGTACAAGACCAGGGAGTTGAAAGACTCTCAGGACTCAAAGGGGAGGGTCCTTAGATGAAATAACCTACAGTGGGGAGAGGGAACTTACCCACCTCCAGTAGAAAGACAGAGCATCAAGTGTTGGGATGAGGTTGACATCACATAGTTAAAAACTCTGACACAGAATTGCTCCTGTCTGAAAGAACTGCAGGAACAAAAATGGAGAAGAGCCTGAGGAAATGCAGGTTCAGTGACAGGCCCAAATTGGAATCCAGCTCAAGGAGAGGCCCCATGGCATTACACTATGCTATGCCAT
>JADRCD010181285.1:0-12930 GCA_019843815.1 Montemys delectorum
CTCCGGCCAGGTGTGAAGCCAGGTGTACACCCCCCGCCCCACTTCCTCTTAACGCTTCCTTGCTCTGCAAGTATAATTGCCCTGCCCTTCTGAAGTAAACTCAGGCTTTGACAACCGTTTTTGCTTGGCCTCGTTCCTCTCTCTCGCCCATTTTTCTTTCAGGCTTCGTCCCCTTTGGACCCTGGTTAATTACTCGCCCCGCGGGCCGGGGCACTAAAGGTATTCTAAACACTTTTACCCACAGCTAGTGTAGCTCATCCCTCACCATAGCAGCTTCTTTTTTTAAACAGATGGAACTGTTACAGAGGTTCAGAGCTGGTCTATGTGCAGAGGTTCTATAGGTAGGGAGAGCAGGGTCTTATCATGTAGACCAGACTAGCCTCAAACTCATAAAGATCCACCAATCTCTGCTTCCTGGGTACAGTGTTAAAGGAATGGCCACCACAACTGGTCATAGAATACATTTTTAATTCAATTTTACATTTCATACTATGCTGAAGACTGAACAATGGCTTGGAGCATGGAAAGTAGCTTACCGATGGTAAGTTCCCAGGTCCCTGTAAAGACTTTACGGTTGGTTTCATTTTGTTATACTACAAAATGACTTAAATTGACTTCTCTGGGCTGCATGTCCTGACTAGTCTGTGTTGCTATGGTTATTTTATTTCTTATCATTTTCTGGCAGGATCAGGATTGAACCCCAGGGCTTTACACATGTTAGGCAAGCATTCTACCAGTGAGCTATCTACCAAGCCCTACTCCTCATAATTTCAGTTTTCCAGACATCCCATCTTATAGATTAATTTCATTAAATATTAGACATTTCCTCTGTTCTAACTTTCTCATATGTGTGAATGTTTATATTTCTCTTTTTTTTCCTTTAGAAATTTTTTTCTTTTTCTTTTTAACTTTTTTTTTTTAAGATTTATTTATTATTATAAATGAGTACACTGTAGCTGTCTTCAGACGCACCAGAAGAGGGTATCAGATTTCATTATGGGTGGTTGTGAGCCACTATGTGGTTGCTGGGATTTGAACTCATGACCTTCAGAAGAGCAAACGGTGCTCTTAGCCGCTGAGCCATCTCACCAGCCTGAATGTTTATATTTCAATAGAAGAAAAATGGCTGCAGTTGAATTTATGTGCCCTTCTCTCTAGACGTCATCTTACCCTAATTCTCTAGAATCATTGTGTTCATCGCCCAAGCAGACACACAGCTCTAGAAGACTAGTGACAAAGGAAGTGAAAAATGGAGCAGTTTTTTGGCAGTTGCAGATTCGCTAAATAAAATGGGAAGTCATAGATTCACAGGTACACTAGCTAATTCAACCTGAAATACAAGTTTAAAAGCGGGAGCTTTCAAGGTTGAAAGTTAATAGGTGGGATCTCATTAGGCAAGGAGTAAATATCATCATGGCTTCTCTGCTTTACAACCTAGCTCTGCCTGATTACAAACCCAGAAAAAATAAATTACCTCAGCTGAGGATCACCAGGTTACTGTCTCCATCAGCAGCCTGACAGATGTACATTTCCTAGTGGTTCTCTCTTTGCCAAACCCTGAGGGAATGTGATGCCTGACACCCTTTCTGCTGCAAAATCACCACAGGATGCCTGTCTCATCTATTATGAGCAAGCAGAACATGAGGTGATGTTTACGGCTGGCTTAAGCAAGTACAAGTGCCACGGACTGGATTGCTGCATCTTGACCCACAAGCACCAGGGAAAGACTGTGAGCCACATTAGGCCTACCTTGAGCATGTAAGATCTCAAAGCCCACCTCCACAGTGACACACTTCCTCCAACAGGGCCACACCTGCTAATAGTGCCACTCCTGTGGGCCAAGCATTCACATGTATGAGTCTATGGGGATCATGCCTATGCAACTCCTCAGCCCAATTTACTGCCTTTATGTGTCTGAGGTTTTTGCCTGCATCTGTGTATGTACACCACGTATGTGTGGTACCACAGAAGACAGAAGAGGGCATGGTCCCTTGGAAGTGGAGTTTCAGACAGTTGTGAGGTACCAGATGGATGCTAAGAACCAAACTTGGTTCCTCTGGAAGAATAGCAAGTGCTCTTAACGCCCAGCCTTCTGTCCAGCCCTTCTGAACTCCTATTCATTGATCAAGTTATAATGGAATCATCGGCTAGAATCCCTTATTATTTCTGAAGCATTCTTAAATTTTCTTTTTGTGGGATAGTTTTTCTTTTTTCCATTTCAGCTCTAATTGATATACTAAGTGTCTCCTGTATGCTAGGTTTTTTCAGGAGAACACAAAGATGAAGAGCAGACTCACTTTGAGGGGATGGTAGCTGAATGGTTAAGATCAGGGAACTTATCTTTCCTCCACTTTCTCTCTTTGGATTAGTCTTTTCTCCACAATTAGGTTAAAAAAAAATACTGCTTGCATTACATTCATTCAACAAGTTAGCATCTGCCAGGCAGTGGTGGCGCACGCCTTTAATACCAGCACTTGGGAGGCAGAGGCAGGCGGATTTCTGAGTTCCAGGCCAGCCTGGTCTACAGAGTGAGTTCCAGGACAGCCAGGGATACACAGAGAAACCCTGTCTCAAAAAAAAAAAATCAGCATCTTTCATTTTTCAGACATTTTGCTGGCATCAAGACTTAAAGTATTGCCAGGCAGTGGTGGCGCATGCCTTTAATCTCAGCACTTGGGAGGCAGAGGCAGGCAGAATTCTGAGTTCCAGGCCAGCCTGGTCTACAGGATAGCCAAGGCTACACAGAGAAGCCCTGTCTTAAAAAATCAAAAAAAGAAAAAAAGACTTAAAATATTAAGTCCAGCATGTTGGGAGTCCACGTACTTCCTCCACACTGTCCCAGTTTCAGACACGTCTGGGGCTCACCAACTGCCACTTCCATTCCTAAACACCTTTACATGGCCACTGTGGGGTACACCTCCTATCGCTGGCCTTCTGTCTTACCACAGTGCTCCCTTCTGTATCACAGAATACTGATTCCATCTCCTCCACTGCCTCTTAAGCTCCATGAACCTCACCCTGGTATTTCTTCCTGACATTCTTCTTTTCAATTTACAGGCAAAATCTTGTTTCCCTGGACATCTTGCCCCTCGTCTTAACAACTGGGTGTAGAGCTAGTTGAAATGCATGGACCCTTTCCTGTGAAGTGCTCCTTCCCAGGCTGTAAAAAAGATCACAATGAAAAGGTTAGCTGCAAACCAGACCTCACACCTTCAAAAACCACTCTTAGAACAATCACGAAGACTCTCGGGAGCAGCGTGACTCAGTCACCTCCTTTCACAGCCCCATAAACCAGAACTGGCTATTTTTCAAGACTAATGAACTACCCTGGTGCTCAGCTGCCTGAGGCCAGGATACCAAAACACTGCCAGCTGGAGAGAGAGCTCAGCAATTAGGACACACATTGTTCTTGCAGAGAACCTAGGTTTGATTCCTAGCACCCACATCAGACGGCTCACAACTGCTTATGGCTCTGGCCCCAGGGGATCCAGCACCTCTGGCCTCTGTGGGTACTTGCACTGTCTGCAAAAACCCACACATAGACTCATACCCATCCACATAATTTAAAGTAATGAAAGTAAATCTTTTAAAGAATCGTGATGATAACAGTTCTTAAGATGTGCTACAAACAGGTGTGAGTTGCTCGCTCTGGACCACAGCTAGTTTTGAGATTAGCTTCCTTCTCCATCATTTTGTCTCAGAGTATTGGCCCTCTCTCCCAGCAGCAGAACTAGGCCCTCCCCTCCTTCCTTCCTTCCCTCCCCCCCCCCCCCCCCCCTGCTCTCTCCCCCCCTCCCTCCCTCTTTATTGTGGTGGTGAGGTTGAACTTAGAGCTTTGTGAGAGGCGATCCATCACTGAACTGCATCCCAGCCTGTCTGTCTGTCTGTCTGTCTGTCTTTCTTTCTTTCTTTCTTTCCCCTTCTCCTTCTCCTCCTCCTCCTCCTCCTTCTTCTTCTTCTTCTTTTTTTTTTTTTTTTTTTCGAGACAGGGTTTCTCTGCATAGCCCTGGCTGTCCTAAAGCTCACTCTGTAGACCAGGCTGGCCTCAAACTCAGAAATCCACCTGCCTCTGCCTCCCAAGTACTGGGATTAAAGGCATGTACCACCACTGCCTGGCACCTGTCTTTATTTTCAAACATGGTCTCATGGTTCCCTGGACTGGCCTAGGCCACCAGACACAGCAGGACAAGAACACTCTCAGTTACACTGTCACTATTTTTAGTTCCGTTCTGACTCCCCGACTAGGTCAGAGTACAAGGTCCATACACATTGTGGCTCAGCTGTTTGTTGTTTGTTTGGGGTGCGGTGGGTGCAGGCATGTGCATGTGTGTTTGTATGCACACGTGTCCCGTTTGTGTCCACCTAAAGGCCAGAGATCCAAGACTTCTATTGCTCTCCAACTTATTTTTTCAGTGGGATCTCTCACTGAACCTGGAGCTCAGTTTCAGCTAGACCTGCTGGCTAGTGGAGTCTGCTTATCTCCCTCATTATTGCTCCCTGGGCTGGGGTACAGACACATACCACTACAACATGCCACTACACCCTGCTTTTGAACTGGTGTGGGGACCCAAACTCAGGACTTCATGCTTACACAGTAAGCATTTCACACAGAGTGATCTTCCCAGCCCTCCGGTGTAGTTTTATATCTACTGAGTTTAAGCTGGATCAGCATCCCTATCCTACTGGACATTCACCTTTGGGAGGTAGCTTCCTCATTCTTCATCGTTAACATCAGTTTCCTCAGAGAGCACCTTTAATCCCAGCACTTGAGAAGCAGGAGCAGGAGTCTCCATGAATTGGCCTGTCTGCCATAGTGAGTTCCGGGCCAGTCAGGGTTAATGGGTGGAGCTTCCTGGAGACAGCCTCAGTTGCACAGCTGTGATGGGTATGCCCTGGAGAGGCACAGCTCCAGCTTCACTGCAGGATGGCTTCTTGCTCCTGGTGTGCCTTCTCATGTTTGTCATTGCTGTATCCCTCATATATGGTGTGATCGGGCATGGGGAGACTCTCACTGCCTACAGCCTGGTGTGATTACCTTCTGGGTGATTGCCCACTCTGCTGGGCAATTTTCTTGCAGATCAACATGGAGATAAACTTTCATGAAATAATATTGTTTAGATGAATTTAGTGATTTTATGGAATTCCTGATTTGATTTGAATAGTTTTAGGAAGTTGGGGTAGTTAATAGAAAGTTTAAGGAGATGGCTTAAGTTGTTTTGCCAGGAACATATAATAAAGTTAGAATAAAGAGCAGAATGTGTCCCCTCCTTGTAGAATTAGTGTGTGTGTGTGTGTGTGTGTGTGTGTGTGTGTGTGTGTGTGTGTAGTGGTTGGAGCAAACTTCAACAAGTTGACTCCAACAATTTTATTTTTTTTCTCTTGGTCTTTTTATATCTGTATACTCTAACATGAAGTTCTCTATGTAAGAAAAAGATTACCTCATAGCCACACATTACATATTCTCTAAAAACAATCACCACAAAAACATATTATTCAGAACAGATTAAAATCATTACACAAAAGGAAATTACAATCGGATTATTAATTGTGTATTCTTCTATGGAATCTCACCCCTAACTAAACATCTCCCATCTACCTCTCTCTCCACGAGTTCATCATAAGCCCAAGGTAATAAATCTTTTGTCATTGATTAACAAAGTTTAAGCTAGCCACTCTGTATAGCAAGTTTTTTCCTGTGCTTAGCTGACAACAATTTGTATTTACCAAGAAACAGCTCATCATCTATCTTGTGTCTTATTTTTGAAATCTTGTTCAACCAAACTAGGTAATCCCCTATTCTTACACTCAGACTAGAATGACTTCCTTCTTACTCACAACACTGTCTTTTCCTGCTGCATACCGAAACCTGTGATCTCTACATCACAAGACCGGGAACTCAGACCCAACCTAGAATGAATGTTTCCTTTGATCATTAACTTGTCCCAAGCCTATTTTTCTTCCTAGTACAATTACCTACTTGTAACACATGAAAGCTCACTGTGTTCCTTTTCTCACCTATGCGGTCCTCAGAGATTCCTTGGTTCAGAGAGTTTCTCTTGGGTTACAGGGAGGGCCAACCCCAGTGAATTATTAATGGATTGTTGGGATTATTAATTTCCCCCATTGGTAATATTTGCTATTATTGTTAAAATTACTTATTATTATTAAAAATAGATTCTTCTTTCATATAATACATTCCAACCACAGTTTCCTCTCTGGCCACTCCTCCCAGCCTCTCCCTACCTCCTATCTCCTCCAGATCCACTTCTCCGGCCCCACTTCCCTTCAAAAGAACAGACCTCCAAGAGACAACAACCAATATGACAAAACAAGATATAATAAGACAAAGCAAAAAGTCCTCAAATCCAGGCTGGATGAAGCAACCCAACAGGAGGAAGGAGTACCAAGAGGAGACAAACGGGTCAGAAACACACCTGCTCCCACTGTCAGTGAGGACATCTGCTCAGAGCCATTGGAAAATTCCACCAGATGTCTCCCCCCAACCCCCAAGAGACAAGTCAGAGAGCACATAGGCCAGAAGGGAGAGGCTAAGTAAGCCCCTACTACCTCATTCCCTAAAGACCAATCACTTTAAAGGGCAAACTGTTCCACCAATCATATTGTGCCTAGTTGCTGATGCTCCTTCTGCCCCTGCCAACCATATAAAAACTCACTGGATAGGCCACTGGTGATGGCTGCCTCTCCTTCGAGTCTGAGACAACCCCAGTACACTAGAACAATAAATTCCTCTTGCTTTTTGCATTGATTCCCGACTCCAAGTGGTTCACTCAGGGGTCCCCAGTAAGCTAAGGCTTGCCAGAGTCTTTTTTTGTTTTTGTTTTTGAGACAGGGTTTTTCTTTATAGCTCTGGCTGTCCTGGAACTCACTCTGTAGACCAGGCTGACCTCAAACTCAGAAATCCACCTGCCTCTGTCTCCCAAGTGCTGGGATTAAAGGCAAAATACTCTGGTGACTCGACAGAGTCTTACATTAGGAGTCCTACAAAAAACAGCAAGCTAACAGCCATTATACATACATACATACACACACACACACACACACACACACACACACACACAAGGCCTGATGCAGACCCACACAGGCCCTGTGTTTGCCTTAAGCCAAAATTTGATCACTTGGTAATTAGGTATGTATTTATAGAGAACTTTCATTTTAGTATCAATCAAGTTTAAAGAAAATCCCAGGGCACCATTAAAAAGAGCTATCTGGTAAGTTTTTATTTAAATATGACTGATAAATTATTTCTCCTCCGGTAAAATGAGCCAATTCAAGCCAGATTAGGTTATATTAAAGGCAGGCTTATGGGAAGCTGCTCTCCAGTGAGTTCACTAACTCCAAAGATTTGAGGCCAGGAGAGTCACCATGGAGAGCGGGGAGAAGAAGAAAGAAAGGGCGTGCATGGAGAGAGAGAGAGAGAGAGAGAGAGAGAGAGAGAGAGAGAGAGAGAGAGAGAGAGATTATAAGGGAGAGAGCCTCTGGGGAAGGCAGCCCAGCCCCTTAGACTGGAAAGTTCAAGGTTGGGGGCTGGGTATGCCAGAAGGGACTGAGGGATGCTGGGAGACCCTAGAGGCCAGGCTGCTTTGATATGTAAAATCCGCACCTCAGTCCCTTGTCCCAGTCCGAAGCCAACCGTTGACAACTAAAACTAGCCCTTCGAGTATACCCATGCAGTAATTGGAGCTTGAGATATTTTTATTTTGATGCTTTTTATTCTCTTAGAATAGTAACGTACTTACTTTTAGTTCAACCTCGAGCCCTCTGCTAGCTGTTTAAATCATTTCTCGACAGTTCAGCTGGATTAGGTGGTTTGCAAATCTTATCTCGAGAAACCCCCGCTGAAGCCTCCTGCTCTGCAGTGAGCCGAGCCACCTGCCCCCACACCGGTGGGATCTTGACTCCTTTCTCTGAATCCTGCTCTGAACAGCCTCTTCTCTTTCCCATGTTGGATCTCCACTCCTCACCAGGAACTGTCTGCTTCTATTGGGGTTTCTCTTGGTTTTGTAGATTACATTTTGTCCCATATTTTTCTAATAAATGGTCTGTAAGTTATCTGAAAGTTTGCCAAAACCTTTCATCAGCCACTGTCACATCAATTACCAAAATGCCTGCTGCGACTTTTTGGTCTTGTCTGTGTATACTTGTTAGCATTTTGTCTAGGCTCCGCCCCTCATTTACCTGGTGGTGTGTCTGACTCACTATAAAAGGGGCTGCTTGCCTCCTCCTCTCTCTTTTGCCTTCTTGCTTTCCTCTTGCCCTTCCTCCTCGCTTCCCCCTCCCTCTCCACGTGCTCATGGCCGACCTCTACTTCCTACCCCCCTCTCTGCCTTTCTTTGTCTCTACTATCCTCTAAACTCCCCTCCCCATGCCCTGAATAAACTCTATTCTATACAGTACCATCCTGTGGTTGGTCCCTCAGCGGGAAGGGATGGATGCTCAGCATGGGCCTGCAGAGGCACCCCCTTCTCCTACACATGACTACACATTCACCAAACATACCCCTTCTTCCTTATCTTTTTATAAAACACAAAAACACAAAATAATACTAACGTCTGTATTCTCTTTACCACATTTTGGTTTGTTTGGTTTTTTGTTTTTGTTTTTCGGGTTTGTTTGTTTTTTTAAATGGGCTTTGTTGTTGTTGTTTGTGTGTTTTGTGGGGTTTGTTTTTGTTTTTTTGAGACAGGGTCTCACTACAACCCAGCCCAGACTTAGCTCTCAGCCCTTCTACCCCACCTTCCTATTGCTAATATTACACGCATATGATACCACACCATATGTACATACACTTTCCAACGTCTCTGCCAGCATTATAAAAGCTATGCCTCGCTGGGCAGTGGTGGCAAACGCCTTTAATCTCAGCACTTGGGAGGCAGAGGCAGGTGGATTTCTGAGTTCAAGGCTAGCCTGGTCTACAGAGTGAGTTCCAGGACAGCCAGGGCTACACAGAGAAACCCCCGTCTCGAAGAAAAACAAACAAACAAACAAACAAACAAACAAACAAAAAACCTACGCCTCTCCACACACCCCACAGCCGGCTGATTTCCTTCTACTCAGTGGACTGCACACATCCCTGTGGTGCTTTGATCAACATTTATTTCACTGGCCACTGCTTAGGCTGAGAATCGGCTGTGCGTTTATTTATTTATTTATTTATTTATTTATTTATTTATTGGTTTTTTTGAGACAGGGTTTCTCTTATAGCCCTAGCTGTCCTGGAACTCACTGGTCTGTAGACCAGGCTAGCCTTGAACTCAGAAATCTGCCTGCCTCTGCCTCCCAAGTGCTGGGATTAAAGGCATGCGCCACCACCGCCTGGCTACCCTCCAATAGTTTTATACCAGATGAAAATATAAAATATATGCATGGTCAGAGTCTCTCTCTGTCACTTGGGGTGAACTCAGACCCTTAGCCCTCCTGCTTCAGCCTCCCAAGTGCTGGCATCTAAGTTGTACGCCAGCACACCTGGCCTCAGTTGCGTGTTTATTGACATCTTATTCACAGAGAACGTGGGGGAAGCTGGTCTGCAAGGTCTCTGGGCTTCTCTTTTGATTTTGTTCTTCTCATTTGTTTCTTGATTTGCTGTGTGCATCCAAATTTCTACATTAAGATCCTGTTTCCTGTAATCTCAGCACTAGGAAGACAGAGACAGGAGGATGCCTGCCCAATTCATCTATATAGTCAATAAGCTCCAGCCTCAGTAAGAGAACCTATCTCAGAGAACTAAGGTAGAGAAGCAATTGAGGAAGATACCTGATATCAACCCATAGCCTAGACACACACACAAAGACACACACAAATACACATGTGCACACACATGCACACACACACATACACAAATAAAATTTAAAAGAAAAAAGATTTTGCTACCTACCTAAAGTAAGAGTTTCCTTCAATGCTATAACCTAGAGTAATTTAGATAGCCCTGGGATATCCCCTTTCTTTTCTCCATTGGCCCAGACACTGGACAACTCAGAGTGGACATCACCTCCTCCTGGATGTGGTCCATATACTTAGAACCTTAGCGAACGTCACAAGAATAAGTTCTTGGTGTATTCCTTTGTTTCTATCAGTTTATCTGAAGGGATTTGGAACCCTCAAAACCTGCTGCCTTCCTAAGTCATTCTCTGAGGTCAGTTTCTCTCTCAGCCAGTTTGCCTGGCCTGTAACTCACTATGTGCACCAGTCTTTCCCGAATTCACAGACACCAGATTGCCTGTGCTTCCACAGTGCTGGGGCTAAAGGGGTTACCATGCCTACCTGCTAAGTTTATGAGTACAAAAAAAAAATGTTATAAAACTAAATGGAGACCCAAGGGTCAAGTAAAGGTCTCTTGTAACATTCTCATCCTTGTCACCACGACTCAAGGCAAGGGCAATCCCCACTGCCTTTTCATAACGGATGCTGTCTGTGGGATGCTGTCTGCTTGTACATCGAGGGAGTCAGTTCCATTGGTTCCTCGCAAGAAGTGGACACTGGGGTGCAGCTCAGGATTTATCTCCTTTACTCTTCTTTTCTTCCTTGCAGTAGAAAACGTGCCCACATTTAAACCCTTGGTGTTCACTTGCTATGGAACTGATGTGGGCAACAGATAGACAGACTCTGGGGACAGCAAGACAGATGGGGTCTGAAGCCGGCTTCCACGGTAGAACTGGCTAGCAGATTCCCGCAGGGGGGCTAATTTTCCCAGCTATAAAATAAGTTTGTGCGGTGCTTTAAAAAGTTAAAGGCCTCAGAGAAGGTTCTCCATAGACATGTCCTGTCAGCTCTCACCCCGCTCCACCTCCAATGGGAAAGAACTGCACATTGTTGAATGGGCTGGAGGTAGGATCCAATAAAGCATGAGAAAGTAGGCTGGTGCTCAAAGGTAAAGTGGCATGGTTGTAGGTGATGTGGGGTTAGCCTGATAGCACAGATGGGAAAACTGAGGTATGGAGAAGTAAGTTGGTTGCCAAAGGTCGCACAGCCACAAAGAACTGAATCTTCCTAACTCTGGGCCTCTCCACACAGGCTGTGTCCCCTATGAATCTGGGTAACTCAGAGCCTTCCACAGCCACCCACACTGCTGGCTTCTGCACACCCCGATACCTTTCATATTGTCCTGACATGACTCACCCCTCCTATGAGAGCCTATCAGGTCCCATCTTACCAGATGCTTTTCTTTATTCCCGCCCTCCCCCTTCCCCTCCTCCTCCTCCCCTTCCCCTTCCCCTCCCCCAGCTGGGCTACAGGAGCATCTTCTCACACCTCCTGTGGAGTTAGGACTCAGTGCAGAGAAGGTGGAAGCAGGCTCACACAGGAGGCCAGAGGCCTGGTCCTAACCTGATAGCAAGAGGACAGGGGATACACTATCCCTGCAACATCCCCAGCTCCACTCATCCTGAGAGGTAGCAGACAGCCTTTAAATGCCTATCATTGAGAACCAGTCTAGGCTTCAAGGAAAGATTCTATCTCAAAAAAAAAAAAGTGAGTAGTACCGGTTGGTGGTTGAGCAAGCCTTTAATCCCAGTACTTGGGAGGCAGAGGCAGAGATTACTGTGAGTTCAAGGACAGCCTGGTTTACAAATCAAGTTCCAGAACAGTCAAGGATACACAGAGAAACCCTGTCTTGAAAAATCAGAGGAGGGTTGGAGAGATGGCTCAGTAGTTAAGAGCACTAGCTGCTCTTCCAGAGGTCCTGAGTTCAATTCCCAGCAACCACATGGTGGCTCATAACCATCTGTACTGCGATCTGATGCCTCTTTTCTGGCATGCAAATGTACATGCAGTTAGAACACTCAAAAAAGAAGAACAAAACAAAACAACAAAACAAACAAACAAAAAAAACAGAACACTCATACACATAAAATAAATCTTAAAGAAAAAGTGAGCAGAGCTGACCTACGTCATAGTCCATTTGCAGACAGTGATTCACAAGAACCACCATTGTCCTCAGGGGGACAAAGAGGCAGTGCATGTTTGGACAGTGTGTGTTGGACAATGCATGGATGTTGGTTGGAACAGTGCATGTGTTTTGGACAGAATCATCACATTATTAGGAATGGCATCAGTTTAAAACTTACGAATTGTTTGTTTCTGATTAAAGAAATTTGCCCCAGGTAACTTGAAATAACAGAGTGGCAGAGGAGTAAAGAATTCCAGATTCCACGCCTTTAATCCCAGCACTTGGGAGGCAGAGGCAGTCGAATTGCTGAGTTTGAGGCCAGCCTGGTCTACAGAGTGAGTTCCAGGACAGCCAGGGCTACACAGAGAAACACTGTCTCGAAAAAACCAAAAAAAAAAAAAAAAAAAGAAATCCACCTGCCTCTGCCTCCCAAGTGCTGAGATTAAAGGATTAAAGGCATGCGCCACCACTGCCCGGCATTGTAAGTCATTTTAAAATGTAAAGTACTGTGAATTTTTTTTTTTTATTATTTACTTATTTATTGAAAGAGGGCATATATTTACATGTGCCACAGTGAGAATGTGGATGTCAAAGGTCAGTTTGCTGGAGTTGAGCCTCCCCTTCTTCCATGTGGGACTTAGGGCATCCAACTTGGGCCCTCAGACATGGCTGCGAGCACCTTTGCCCATTGAGCCAGCTCAGGAACACTTGATGGCTAATAACATCACCTGTGCTTAGGACAGGGATTTGCTGTTGAGATGGAATGGAAGAAAATTCTCTCCCATGGGACCCAGAAGATGCCAACGTCTTTGGTGTAAAGAGGCCAGGTGTTTGCGTGTAGCCTATGAAGTCCTCTCATGTGCCTTAAGTCAACTCTGGAGCATTCGTAGTACCTCCTTGCTGTGGTGAATCTTCACCGCCAGTTTGATGGGGCCTAGAATTACCATAGAAACACTGTGTCTGTGAGGCTGTTTCTAGAGGGGCTGTTAAGAGAGCAGGGAAGGGAAGACATATCCTGAATGTGAATG
>JADRCD010181286.1:8274-30246 GCA_019843815.1 Montemys delectorum
ACACACAGGCACTCACACGCACAGGTATATACACACACAGGCACTCAAACACACAGGTATATACACACACACAGGCACTCACATTCACAGATATATACACACACAGGCACTCACATGCACAGGTATACACACACAGACACTCACACGCACAGGTATATACACACACACACACACACACACGAATGGAGAGGAGGTATGAATGAAAATATGAATGGTCCTGAATGATCCAGATTTGCTCTTCTCCCTCAACCCACTGGATCTCAGGTAGGTTAGAAGCTGGCTCTAAACTTAGGCTCTGATGTGCTGTGGATCCCATGTGCCTATTGACCTCTCAGGTAGAAGGGCTAAATACATAGGCACTCGGAGTGATGGCTTCATGGATGGGGAAGAAACCATGGAAACGGAGTGATGGGCAGAATCACAAGTAGCAAAAGAAAACGCAGAGACATGTCCACGGACCAAATGGGCCAAGGAGTATGTCCAGCACACCCAACCATTCTAGGGACAGATTGCTCCAAGGGGGAAGGGGTGGAGGGCTGACTGCAAGGTAGCTGGGATTTTACAGAGCCCACAAAGGATGTGCAACACTATGTCTGTATGCATGTACACGCATACACACAAACACAAACACAGGTACAAGTGCCTGTGTATTAAGCCCTGATTTATATTTTCTGGAGTTCTGTTTTCTTAGTTTCTCAAAGCAGCAGGATGAGAGACAATGGGGCTTTCCCCTGTCTCCCAGCAAAAGAAAGGCCTTAGGTAACTGCCAGGGCAAGTCCAGAGACTTGGAGAATTCTGGTGCCAGGAAGAGCAGCATGGGGGTACACTATAAAGGCCTACCTAAGCAAGACACACCCAAAGGGTTCTGGGTCTCAAGTCTTCACTCGGGCAAGGATCACATCTGCTCTGTAAGAGCCTCTGAGAGCAGAAGAGGGTACCTACTCCTCCAGTACCTGATAGGTAGGCAGCCTGGGAAGACCAGCAGACAGGACAGAGAGCAGAGGACACCGCTCTGGGGAGGGAATTCCATGACTCTGTAGCCCTTGTCCTTGGCCTCTCCCACTTCAGTAGACCAGAAGACTAAAGGTCACTCATAGCACCTCCACCCAGAGAAAATGGACAAGAAACATCCTGGTGTCAGTGGCCAGCCTCTGAGAACACCTCTGGGCAGTAAGGACCTGTTGAGACCATTCTTGGCACAGCTCCTGCTCTTCTGCGGCACTTCACCCCGCAGAGCTCTCTGCTCTGAACCCCAACAACAGAGGCAGATGTCAGAGAATAGAGTGTCTGGATGTCCTCTGCAACGCAAGGCCAGACGCCATCCTCCTGAGGGCATACTGGGCTGGCCTCCTCAGATCAAGAAAGCTGTCCAGACGCATCTACCAGCTACAGTCTCAGCCCAGCCTGTCCTTCTCAGCCAGTGCTGTCAATCAAAGCCAAATGTGACTACAGAGAGTTTTCAAGCATGCAAAGTTGAAACTGAGGTGTTCTGCAAAGGGTAAGACAGGTACCACATGTTGAAGACAGTTAAAATTCTTTTCATGTCTCAACCAAGGCAAGGCAGCAGTGACACACACCTTTAATCAGGGTGCTCAGACCGCAGAGGCAGAAAGAGTTCTAGGCGTTCCATACCAGTCTTGTCTACAGAGTGAGTTCCAGAATAGCCAAAGCTACACAGAAAAAATCCTGTCTCAGAAAAAAATATATATTTTTTCCTGTCTCATTAATTATAGTGATGTATATTGAAATGACCAATCTTCATGCTAACTTAATTCTACCCAATGATGAAAGAGAGCAAGCGTCTGCCCCTCCCCCATTCCTGGGGCACAGCCTTAACCACCAATAACACACAGGTCCTTGGAAGTGGGAACTCTAGGAAGCAGTAGGTTGGATTAGACTGTGAGGGTGGGATCCTTCCTGTAGGATTGGCTCTTAAGGCACCCTGGTCTGGCTTCTAGAATCCTGTTAAAATAAGCACTGCTGATTTTTAAATATCTATAGCTATTGTAACTGTATTTATCTCAGGAGTGTTAGCCTGCAACTATGTTTGTGGATCCGCCCACATACACACATACAGACTGGTGCTCTCTCAGACCAGACAGCAGGGGACCCTCCTGGAAGTGGAGTTCAGGTGACTGTGAACTACTATGTAGGTGTTAGGACTAGAACTTGGGTCCCCTGCAAGAGCTGCAAGCACTCTTAGCGACGGAGCGCTCTCTCCAGCCCCAACACTGCTGTTGGAACCACCCAGTCCTGTGGTATGAGAGCAGCCACAAAGCACTAAAGACACAGCTGTTTCTTTCTTTTACTAACATGGCGGTTGAGATTCGTTGTTGTTGTTGTTTTGTTTTTCCAGACAGGGTTTCTCTGTGTAGCCCTGGCTGTCCTGGAATTCACTCTGTAGACCAGGCTGGCCTCAAACTCAGAAATCCAGCTCGAAGTCTGAAATCCGCCTGCCTCTGCCTCCCAAGTGCGCCACCACTGCCTGGTACGTTGGGAATTTTTAAGTTGAATATATCTGTCCAGCCCATGTTCCCGTTGACAGCACCTGTATACAGATCTCTTCTTTTTACCACAGAGCTGAGTAATTCTGAATATCAAGCCAGAAACGTAAAGGAAAGATCTCTGAAGCCAGACGCACAGGAAGGCCAGCTGTATCTCAACCCTTCAAAGTTCTCCTTCAGTTAGTTCCTCAAAAGAGAAAGCAGCAGCCACCACAGCACAGGTGACTCTCCTCCCCAGGGCACAACCACAGGTTAAGTCAGAACACGTGCCTCTGTATTCTGCTCCGCACTGCCCCAAACAGTGCAGAGTGAGTAGACACAGTACCAGGGATCCACTCTCACTCTGTCCCAAAATGGGAGGTGACTGGTGAGGACAAACTGGGACAAATAGAGCAATGATGCACAGACTTCTAGTCTGGGGCATACCGTCCTGAGACAACGCTTTCAACAAACCTAAACTTAAAAGAGACACGTGTCCAGGAGCAGAAATCCAGGAAGACGAGAGCCGTCTAGGAGGCCGCTGTGTACCGTGGGGTAAGCCTGCTGCTGCCCTCCCCAGAGCAGACCACTGTTTTCCATCACTTCCAGGCCCTCGTTCTTGGGGAGAAAAGTCCCAAGAGCAACACTTCGGGGAGTGGTAGAAAGAAACAAAATGTTCACCCTGAGCACCACGTTGCCTCTACCACTCCAGAACAGCACTGAGACCGCTTCCCCACGGTGTGCTCCGGTAGCAGAGAATTGATCTCCGCCCTCTGGTTCGCACACTCACGCTCCACCGCACCCACGCTCTTTGAAAAACCCTCGGGGTCAGAATTAACCGCTAACCCTCACTACCTTGAAATAGAAAAGACTGAAAGAGAGGATCCCAGTGAGGGGTGCGACGGCCATCTGGGGTACCCACCCCCGCAGCTGCAAGGGGGATCCCAGCCCTTCCCCTGCACTCCCGGCCCCGCCCCTCGCGGGTTTCCCAGACTCCGCGCTGCTGCCACCTCGGGCGGCAGGGGACCCGAGCTGCATGTGTAATGGGGGTTGGGAACAAAGACGCGCAGGACCCAGAGTCCGGGCCACTGGGCCACCGGGCACCAGCCGTCCCAATGTCCACGATCTTTTCTCTGGAGTCTCAATGCCCGACTGTCCACGTTTCCTGGAACTGCCCTAAACCCGCCCCCGGAGCTCCTACAAAGTTGAGCACGCTTCAGCACCATCCGCACAGAGAAATCAGTGCCTAGGCTTTGAGGGAGAAAGCACTTTCCCAGCACAACTTCGTGCGTACACACCCACATCTCCTAGTCCCAAGCAGACGCGCACCAGCTATCTACTGCCCGCAGCCGCCTGCGGGCTGAGCGCGGGTCACTCACGCCCGCCACGTGCCGGCCGGAGCGATCTGAGACCTGTTGGTTCGCCTCTTCAACCCTTCTCCTCTCCCAGTTGCCCAAAACAAAAGCGGTCCCACGAGGGCGCATCTGCGGCCCGCTGCAAGAAAAGCGGGCGCAGGTAGGAGCCACTCGCATGAGGATCGCGACGCGGAGTGGCGGGACGGGGTGCAGGGGACTCCAGGCGGGCTATGGAAAGCCGTCCGCTTCGCTTTGCGACATCTAGGACTCTCAGGGGCGAGCAGCCCCAACCCACCCGCCCCCGATTAGATACTCGCCCCGCTTGACCGCCTTCCCCACGCTCAGGTTTTCCTCGCTCTATCCCTGGGGTCCGCGCGCCCGCGGAACCTGAACCCCGACCCTGACGCTCTAGGTTCCCCCCATCACCTAGCACCTCTGCGAGCCAGAATCGCGCAGAGGAACGGCACGGGCGAGCTCGCCTCTACGACCGCGAGCAGAGCGCCCCGCGCGACCCCGATCCCAGGCAGGTGGCGCGGCGCCGAGGCCGCGGGGCCGCCCTTTGTTGGTAAACACCGCGCGCCCCAGGCCCCCTCACCCCCACGACGCGCCGGGTCCTTACCGGCGCACAGCGATCCCCAGAGAAGGGCGAGGGCCGCCCAGGGCGCCGTCATGTTCCGCGGCGCCGCCCCGCGGACACCCGGAGCCCGCGGGCAGGGCCGCGCTGCGCTCCCGGGGCGCGCAGGGCCCGGCGGCGGCTGCGCTCTGCTTCCCGCTCCTTCTCTGGGTCTCGCTTCCAGGCGCGCGCGCTTCTGCGCTCCGGTTCCCAGGCAGCGTGCGGGGATAGGGGCTCACGGCCGCTGCGGGCGGCGCGCAGTGCGGTCCGGGCTATGGGGCGACGCGGGAGCCGGGGGGCGGCGGCGGGGCGCGGGCCAGGGCGCGCCCGACGCGGGCATGGCGCAACGGGGCTGGGCCCGGGCCCCGGGCGCAGGGGCCGAGTCCGGAGGGGCCATGAACGGGGGGGTGGGGGGAGGGGAGCTGAACCGAGTCCAAAATGGCTCCTGAGCGGTGGCCACGGAGCCGAGCCAGCGGGGAAACCCGGATGTTGGATACAAAGAGGCGGGCGAGCTGGGCGGGGAGGGGGAGGGGAGGCGGGCCCTCCGGCCGCGTGGTCCGCGCCCCCCTTGGGGGCGGGGCCGGAGAGGAACAACAACACCAAGGCTCCGCCCCCCAGCCCGCGCCCTCTGGAGACAGCGCGCGTGCAACACCAGGCTCTAGGGCTAGGCGGGGCGCGCGCTCGGAGCTGGTGGGATTGGACTGCCCGCCACTTGGCTGGTGCCTGCCCCATGCCATGGAGCCCACGCTATGGGATGCACGCCCCTCTGAGACCCCTGAGTGAGTGGGTAGCTCCTGGACTCCATAACCTAGAACCTCTGTCCTCCAGCTCCCATTTACGGACTAATTAATTGGCAGAAAAACGCTGAAGTCTGAATTGACAGTAGTTTCCCCACATCGTACAGACTAGAAGAGGAAGACCCACAGAGCAGCTGCAGGTGGGAAAGAACTGTTGGCGACCCGCTTCCTGGAGGATCCTCAGCAATCGCACATCCTTCATCTTACCTTCAGCACTCCTCCCACCCCTTTAAAGATCTGTTCAGAACGTGTCTCTATTCCGTTCACACACACACTAGATTCCTCCATTTCAGATTCCACATTCGTTACACAATCAGAGCATGTGAGAGTAATCGGCCTCCTAGCCAGACTGGAAGAGCCAGTCACCACTCAGGAGGAAAAAAAGATGCTATGGAACCCTCAGATACTTGCCTCCTGCCTCATCAAGAGCAGCGAGGAGGTAGGTGGTTCCCCACAGCCTAGGTCATCTCGCTTGCTTGAGCCTTGGACTTCCCTTAGGAAAGTGATGGTGTTAAACTCCTCCAAGACTTGGATAGATTTTCTTACTGCTACGGCTTTGCTTTTGAGGCAGGAATTCTCAGCCTCCCAAGGAGCTGAGACCACAGTCTGCACCTTGTCTGAAAACCTTTGCTGTTAAATTTTGTCTTTTTCCTCTCCTTATGTAATCCTCAGATGGCCTCGAGCTCTCTGTCCATCTGTGACTTTTCTTATTTTTCATTCGTTTATTGATTGATTGTGCATGTGCTTGCGAGCCTTTGTCTATGCGCTCGATGTGTACATACCTAGTGCCCTGGCAGGTTAGAAGAGACCCCCAGAAACTGAAGTTAGGAAGGGGATGAGCTATCTTGCAAGTGTTAGGAACTGAACCTGAGTCCTCTACAAGAGTAACAACCCCTGAGCCACCTCTCCAGACCCATGGTTTATCTTTTTATTATTATTATTATTAGTAGTAGTAGTAGTAGTAGTAGTAGTAGTATTTTTGAGGCAAGATCTTAGTATGTAGCTCTGTCGTGGAACTCACTCTAGACCAGGCTGACCTCAAACTCAAAAAAGATCTGCTTGCCTCTGCCTTCTGAGAGTTGAGATTAAAACCGTGTGTCACAACCCACACCTGATTTATTTTATTTTTAGTCATGTGTATATATGTTATGTCTATGTAACATATGTAAGTATGCAAACTTGTACCCAGTGAAGCCAGAAGAGGCACAGGATCCCCTGGACTGGGGTAAAAATGGTTGTGAGCTGCCATGGGTGCTGGGAGCTCTCCGATAACAGCTGAGCTATTTCTCCAGCCCCAATTTTGCATCTTCTTGATTAGTGGTAGAAACTTATTCAAACAAGTTCACAGCAATAAACCCATTGTACTAGGGAAAGCATGGGTTATCTTTTCCATATTGGGAAAAAAACCAAACTGTCATGCATTCATAGGCCAAAAATTAGACTGGTTAGTTCTATTCTTCTGTCTTATGTGAGGAAGGGGTGCTGAGCAAAAAGGATCTCATATTAGCCCAGGCTGGCCACCTGTTCAATCCACAGCCAAGACTGGACTGAAACCTCTGCTCCCCCTGCCAAGTGCTGAGATTAGAGGTTTGAACCACCATGCCTGGTCTTACGTATTGCTGGGGATCAAACTCAGGGCTTCCTGAACATTGGGCAGACACTACCAACTCAGCCGCACCCCAGCCTCTGTACCAGAGCAGGTCATATGACACTTACCCTTGACTGGTCCAAAGTGCCCACACATCAAAATGCTATTCTGATATTGCTAGAAAATCCCAATTCATATACTGAACTACTAGCTTCACGGTTGCACTTGGCAGCCTATCCGGCACCCTGAATTTTACCTAGCCGGAAGAGAACTCCCATATGCTCTCCCACATTAGCCTGCTCCTCTCCGTCTCTCCCTGTCGGAATCAATAGCACGGTCAGTTGTTCATATCAAAGAGTTCTGAGTCACCCTTGAATGTCCAGTCGACCAGCATGTCTCAAATGTGTATCCAACATCCAGTCATATTTTTTCATACGCTCTGTGCCACGAGCCTACACCTCATATCTGGACAGCCTTAACAGCAGTGGACTGAGGGGCTCCTTAGCTGTCATCAGTGTCCATTCATGTTGCTAAGTGTATCTTGTTTTTCTTTTTAAGATTTTTATTATAAACCGGGCAGTGGTGGCACACGCCTTTAATCCCAGCACTTGGGAGGCAGAGGCAGGAGGATTTCTGAGTTCGAGGCCAGCCTGGTCTACAGAGTGAGTTCCAGGACAGCCAGGGTTTTACAGAGAAACCCTGTCTCAAAAAAAGATAAAAAATAAAAAATTAAAATTAAAATAAATTAAATAAATGAAATATAATAAAATAAATAAAAGCAAAAATCAATCTCCAACCATTTCTGGGATCCAACTCACAATCTTCTGGGCCCCTCCAAGGACTTGGGTCACTTCTCCAGCTCTGCCCTTTGCAGCACACATCTTGTCATCTAGGCTCCAGCTGCCTGTACTCCACTGCTGCTGCTGTCCTTGGTGATCATTTCACAGACTGAGCGAGCAGGGCTGAGCAAAGTAAGCAGAGGTTCTAAAAATTCAATTCCCAGCAACCAAACTATCTTTACAGCTACAGTGTACTCACATACATTAAAAAAAAAGAAAGAAAGAAAGAAAGATAGCAGTGGGAGCTGGGGGAGGGACTGGACAGATAGCTCAGTGATTAATGCTTGATGTTCTTGCAGTGGGCAGAATTCAGATCCCAGCATCCACACAGGGTCACTCAAAACTCCCTTCTGGCCTCCACAGGCACTTGCACACAAACGTATATACGCATAAATAAAAATAAAAAAGCTGGGCGATGGTAGAGCATGCCTTTAATCCCAGCTCTTGGGAGGCAGAGGCAGGTGGATTTCTGAGTTCGAGGCCAACCTGGTCTACAGAGTGAGTTCTAGGACAGTCAAAGCTACACAGAGAAACCCTGTCTCAAAAAAAACCAAAATAAAATAATAATAATAATAATAATAATAATAATAATAAATCTTAATAATAATAATAAATCTTAAAAAAAAAAAGAGAGAGACCACACAGAGAAACTCTGTCTCAAAAAACCAAAAGAGAGAGGGAGACTCAGGGAGGGAGAGGAAGGAGAGGGAGGGAGAGGGAGGGAGAGAGACCAATGGGTGAGTAGCACATCAGCACAAAGGCAGGAATGCCTTGTGTCCTGGGAGGGTCAGAGAAGAGCTGCACAAAGTCATCATGATAGCCAGAGTGGCAAATGGTTTGAAAGTTCTAACGTATGAAAATTAATATTTAATGATTTGGACTTTGTTTGAGGAGAGGGAGGTAATAAAAGGAGACAAGTATAAGTGACGTGGGGAACTGAAGAGGGGACAGCATGGCTGGCAGGAAGGAGTGAGGAGGGAACAGAAAGGCATCTGTACTGATGGTTTCGTGTGTCACTTGACACAGGCTGCAGTTATCACAGAGAAGGGAGCTTCAGTTGGGGAAGTGCCTCCATGAGACCCAGCTGTGGGGCATTTTCTCAATTAGTGATCAAGGGGGAAGGGCCCCTTGTGGGTGGTGCCATCTCTGGGCTGGAAGTCTTGAGTTCTATAAGAGAGCAGGCTGAGCAAGCCAGGGGAAGCAAGCCAGTAAGAAACATCCCTCCATGGCCTCTGCATCAGCTCCTGCTTCCTGACTTGCTTGAGTTCCAGTCCTGACTTCCTTTGGTGACATGGAAGTGTAAGCTGAATAAACTCTTTCCTCCCCAACTTGCTTCTTGACCATGATGTTTGTGCAGGAATAGAAACCCTGACTAAAATAAATTGGTCCCTGCTTGCTCTGGCCCAAAGATTTATTATTATATGTAAGTACAGTGTATCTGTCTTCAGCCAGCACCAGAAGAGGGCATCAGATCTCATTACAGATGGTTGTGAGCTACCATGTGGTTGCTGGGATTTGAACTCAGGACCTTAGGAAGAGCAGTCAGTTCTCTTACCCGCTGAGCCATATCGCCAGCACGCCCTCTCCCCATTGGTATCTTAATGGCCATCTTGGCCATCAGATCAGTGGTCATTGAATCTTGGTGCTGTGCTCAAAGAATCTGAATTTCACCCAATAATGGCCCTCATGTGGAAAGTAATGCTGCTGGGAATTCAGAGATGCCAAAGAGAAGGCATGGTGCCTTTACGTAGTCTCAATAAGGGAAGAAAAGCCTGTTGATAAGCCTGTGGTAAGAATTAATCTTTCCGTGAGATTGTGGAGAAAGTAAAAGAGCTGCTTGCTAGTGTTTCTGTCACGCCAGAAACTGCAGAAGTGCAACCAGTTCTGGGGGTTGAGTCCTGCTGGGCTACACCTCAATCCCAATGTAAACTACCAAAATTATCGTAACTTTTATAATTTTACTTGGAGACAACTGAAAAAGATGTGGCCCAGGTTCCCTCCACCTCTGAGAGGCACAGTCACACGCATGCTCTAAATACATGGGAGGGAGTCACTGGGGCCCACAGTCCAGAATGATCATTCTCTATATGATACTATGGAAGGAGAGCCTGTTCTCCCAATATCTATTATTTTTGCATTCCTGGGGCTCAAATCAGGGTCTTGCACATGCCTAGCAAGCGTGCTATCTATCTGTGTGCTTCACCCCAGCTCTAATTCCCAAGAATCTGTTATTTCTTAGGCATTGATCTCAGAGGGCTTCATTCCTTGGTTCTGTTTATTCCTTCCTTGACCCCACAGGTCTTCTTTCTGCCCCCTCTGTAATTTAATGGTGGCAACCTTGAGGTCAGCTAAATGAATCAGATCGGGGAGGAAGGTAACACTCTGTAATGAGAGAGAATGGTTAGGTTACGCTGTGCTAATGGGAAAATCCCCAAACCTTAATGGTTTAAAACCACAAAATTTATTTCTTACTCTCAGTACATGTCCATTAGGGTCACCAGGCAAACTCCAATCATTGTAATAACTCAGGGACATAGGCTAACACAGAAGTGTGTTGTTTTTTTTTTTTTTACATATGCTTCCATTGCAGAGCCAGGGACAAAATCATGATGAATTACATGTGGCTCTTAATGTTTTTATCAGATTCTGAAGAGGTGGTGGTTAGGATGTTGGCTTCATGGTGTTTGAATCTTTGAAACTATCCACATCGAAATATTAAACAACTACATGAAAAAAATGTAAGAAGTCCTTGTACATTTCGAATAAGACAAAGGGAGAAAGGTTTTCTCCAAAATACAAGCAAATGGGGGCAGGGCCGGGGGGGGGGGCCAGGGGGAACAAAGCAATACACGCTTCATGAGCCAGCTTCGGCACAAAAGGACATAGAAACACAAGAAAGAAAACGCTCTGTGGGACAGTTTAGAAACACCATGGAAACCATAAAGGCATCCCAAGCCGATGACACAGGGATGGACCGCCCTCAGTCCCACTGCGGACAGGCGCCGAAAGAGACTACAACCAGAGAGGTGGCACCAATGTGCCTCCAGAGGACCAGGCTTTGGGTCCCAGCACCCATATAGCAGCTCACAAGGTCTCTAACTCCAGCTCCAGGGATCTTCTGGCTTCAGCAGGCACTGCCCACGGGTGCGCAGACACATCCAGGCAAAACACGCATTCACAAAACATAAAAATAATAAATCTCTAAAAAGAGAGAAGAACCAAACATCTAGATTCATGGCCTTCACAGTGAAGCTTTTTAAAAACCATGTGTCTATGGACATGTGCGTGGTCTGCTGCAGAAGCCAGTACCTACCTCGGCATGGTAAAAGCCAACCGCTTATCACCTCCTGCATATTGGCTTTCCCCTGCTGCACAACTTGGTACATAGCTCGTGTGCATCCATACTCATACGCAAAATAAATGAAACACGTTTTTGAGATAAGGTCTCACCATGTAACCCTGATTGACCTGGGCTTTACTGTGTAGAGCAGGCTGGCCTAGAACACACAGAGATTTGCCTGCCTCTGCTTCCCCAGTCCAGGAATTAAAAAAAAAAAAATCCACCACTCCAACTAATTTCATTTTACTTTTTCATTGCTATCAGCGATCCATATTCTAGGAGATATTTTTCATGTATTGCTTTAATTATATGCCATATATTTCATTGTTAATCACATCTCGAAGAGGTATGGATTTTATTGATTGATTGATTGATTGATTTGAAGATGTATTTGTAGCTCATGTAGAAGCCAGAAGAGGATGACAAATCTTCTGGAACTGGAGCTTTGGATTGTTAGCTGCCATGTGGGCGAGATAGGGTTTCTCTGTGTAGCCCTGGCTGTCCTGAAACTCACTCTGTAGACCAGGCTGGCCCTGCACCAGTGTCCTTAGCCAGCCAGCTGCAGACCACCTCTCCAGATCTGAATTCATTGTTGTTTTCCTTCTATTCTGTTTCATTTGAGACACAATCTCACTATGTAGCCCTAGCTGGCCTGAAATTCACTATATACACCAGGCTGGCCTTGAACTCATGGAAACCACCTGCCTCTGCCTCCCAAGAGCTGGGGTAGAAAGCATTTGTCAACATGCCTGAGATTTGATTTTTTTTAAAAGATTTATTTATTTTATTTTATGTATATGAGTACACTGTAGCTGTATAGATGGTTGTGAGCCTTCATATAGTTGTTAAGAATTGAATTTTTAGGACCGCTGCTTGCTTGGGTCGACCCTGCTCACTCTGGCCCAAAGATTTATTATTATAATTAAGTACACTGTAGCTGTTTTCAGATGCACCAGAAGAGGGCGTCAGATCTCATTACGGGTGGTTGTAAACCACCATGTGGTTGTTGGGATTTGAACTCAGGACCTTTGGTAGAGCAGTCAAGCATTCTCTTACCCACTGAGCCACCTCGCCAGCCCTTGATTTTTTTTTTTTAAATATTCATCTTTTGCTAGCAGAACTTTAAAAGGTTTTCTTCGATGGGCAGTGGTGGCACATGCCTTTTTTTCCTAGCACTTGGGAGGCAGAGGCAGGCAGGTTTCTGAGTTCAAGGCCACCCTGGTCTACAGAGTGAGTTCCAGGACAGTCAGGGCTAAACAGAGAAACTCTCTCTTAAAAAACCAAAATAAATAAATAAATATCTTTTCTTCTAGCCAGGCACAGTGGATGTTTCATGTTTTCGTTCAGGTGCAGTAAGCGGGCATTTTAAAATGTTTATATGGCTGTGTCTGTGTGCTTATAAACACATGCCACCATGCTCCTGTGGTAGTCAGGAGACAACTTTGGAGTCACACTCTGGTTGCCAGGTTTGGGGGCATGTACCATTACCTGTTCAGCCATCTTGCCCACTCTAAATGAGAAGTTTTTATGTATGAGAACAGACATACTTCTATTCCAATATGGGATATTTGTGCAGGGGTGGGAGCAGGTAGATGTTTTAGTTGGTAACATGTTTCCTCACAGCAAAAGCCCCGAGTTTGAGTCTCAGGACCCGCATTAAAAGCCGGGCTTGGTGGCAAGTGCATGAAATTCCAATGATGGCCAGATGGGATGTGGAGACTGATGAATTCCTGGAAGCTGAGTGGCCAGTCCCTGTCTCTAACAAAAAAGTAGAAGGCACCTGAAAAATTCACCCAAGCTAGTCCTGAGCTCCAACCTCCACTGCACATACACACACACACACACACACACACACACACACACACACGCTTCCATACTCACACCTGTGCACTCATATACACATGCACCCATACATACACACATGCACTCATACACACATGCACCTAGCCACACATACATGTAGCCATGCACACACACATACACACATGCACACAGTCACACATATGTACAGCCATCTGCACATGCACGCACACACACACACACACACACACACACACACACACAGAGTAGAACATTCTATGTACATTTAGGTATACTTTGTAGAAACCACCTGCATGTAGCTTTGTCCCCTTTAGCCTTAAAGAGGACAGTGGTGGTGGGGCTGGTGAGATGGCTCAGTGGGCAAGAGCACTGACTGCTCTTCCGAAGGTCGTGAGTTCAAATCCCAGCAACCACATGGTGGCTCATAACCATCCATAATGAAATCTGATACCCTCTTCTGTGTACTCATTTATAATAATAAATCTTTAAAAAAAAAAAAAAAAAAAAAAGCCGGGCATGGTGGTGCATGCCTTTAATCCCAGTACTTGGGAGGCAGAGGCAGGTGGATTTTTGAGTTCAAGGCCAGCCTGGTCTACAGAGTGAGTTCCAGGACTGCCAGGGCTATACAGAGAAACCCTGTCTCGAAAAAACTTTAAAAAAAAAAAAAAAGAGGACAGTGGTGTGTTAAACTCTGTTCTTTCCATCGGTCGGTTTCCCCTGCTGCTGTTGCACAAGTGCCACATGCTTTTATAGGACACAGCCAATGGGAAAAAGACAGCACAGGATTCTGGCCCAGGCAGAGGATTCCAGAATGTTATTTCAAGCTGACAAATCAAACAGCTGAGCCTGGAGCCCTGGTGGTGGGCACATCATGATTGTGAAGTGAAGCCCTTAGCACCATGGTCCCTTTTTTTGTCTCTTACTTTGATTCTGTACGGTGAGACGGACGTTGCAGTTTCTGCTTTCTGTGAGCTTTGTGTATGGACTGTTGCTGACCATCCCACTCTTTGGTCTTTCTGAACCGAATTCTCTGCACGTCTCCTCTAAACACAGGAATGCATTGGTCTGTCCACTGTTTGGAAATTCTTTTTCTTTGAGTAGGAGGATTAAGGGCTCTCACATTTACTGACTGGACTCATGCTAGGACTTCTGCTTACTGTGTGCACAAAGCTTCAATTACCGTGTATTACTGGTTATATGATATGTTGCCTTTTCTTTGAGGACAATTTGTATTTGTTTAGGTTTATTTATTGTGTATACACGAGGGTATGCATGTACCAGGGCACTTGTATGGCAATCAGAGGACAACTTGTGAAGTCAGTTCTCTCCTATCACATGGAACCCCAGGGCTCGGACTCAGGCCACAGACCTTTGCCATCTCTATAGGACTAAGATTTGCACTTTTCTTGCTTTTAAAAAAATTTTCGCTGGGTAGTGGTGGCACACACCTTTAATTTCAGCACTTGGGAGGCAGAGGCAGGTGGATTTCTGAGTTCGAGGCCAGCCTGGTCTACAGAGTGAGTTCCAGGACAGCCAGGGCTACACAGAGAAACCCTGTCTCGAAGGGAAAAAAAAAACCCTTTTCATTATACTGGTTATATAGGGTTTTTTTTTTTTTTAACACTAATGCCTTTCATAGTACTTAATAGTTTTATTACTCAGTTCTCCTTTTTTATTACTTTAGCCTCAAGTATTTGCTTTGCAATTTAAATATTATCAACTCCTCAAAATTGCGTGTGTAACAATGAGTTCTTTGTGCTTCTTCCCGTTTCTCCTCTCCTGTCCTAGTTGGCTTCAGCTACCAATCTCACACAGTCTAGAGTCATCTGAGGGACTCTCAACTGAGGGGCTGCCCAGATCAGATTGGCCTGTGGCCATGTCTTGATTGATGGTTGATGTGGGAGGGACAGGCCTACTGTGGGTGGCACCATTCCTAGGCCTGTGTGCCTGGGCTGAGCATGAGTCTGTGATGGAGCCAGTACTTAACATGCCTCCATGGTGTCTGCTCAGTTCCTGCCTTGACTTCCCTCAGGGATAATGGTGACCTAGAAAGGGAAGATGAAATTAACCCTTTCTTCCACTACATTGCCTTCGATCATGGTCTTCCACACAGCAAGAGAAAGCAAATGAGGACATCCCCCTTTGTCCTATGCTAGCTGATAACTTTGTCCAAGCAGTGCCATTTGACATTCTTCCTTGTCTCCTGGTACAGTGACAGCTTGTCTTTAAGAGCACGCCAAGAATCAGTGAGCAATCTAGCTAAGGCATGACTAAAATACTAGATAACTTAGCTAGGCACAGACCTGAGCACACTTTGTCCTTTGCTTACATCAGGGGTGAGGAGATGCACATTGCCACAGCACAAGTGTGAATGAAGGTCAAAGGACAACTTGCTGGGGTGGGTTCTGTCCTTCTACCATGTCAATTCTGGAGCTTGAACTCAGATCTTAAATCTTGGCAGCAAGCCCCTTTACCCACTTAACTCACTGGTCCTTATATTTTGCTTTGTTCTTCGATGATGCTCCAGGGCGCCTGCCTACATATTCAGTGACCTTTCTTAGTCGTGTTGAATCTGGTGGGGCCTGTGGCCTTGGTCCTACCAAGATGCTTCAAAGCCTCCTTAAGGATGCCTGGGTCCATGAAGCCAGACTTTCCCAGGGATCCTGTGGAATGTGGATAAGAATGGGACAGCTGAGTGGCTTTAGTCCTCATAAAGTCAGGAGTGATAATAAAAGCAGTTCAGGTTTAAAAGGCCATCACTAACCACTCCGGAGCCCACTCAAGACCAATCATGCTCACTTAAACAAGCTGTGTTGGGGGCTGGAGAGATGGCTCAGCCGTTAAGAGCACTGACTGCTCTTCCAGAGGCTCTGGGTTCAGTTCCCAGCAACCACATGGTGCCTCACAACCATCTGTAATGGACCTGATACCCTTTTCTGGTGTGTCTGAAGACAGCTGCAGTGTACATATAATAAATGTTTAAAAATAAATAAAAAAGGGCGGGTGGTGGTGGCGCACGCCTTTAATCCCAGCACTTGGGAGGCAGAGGCAGGAGGATTTCTGAGTTCGAGGCCAGCCTGGTCTACAGAGTGAGTTCCAGGACAGGCAGGGCTACACAGAGAAAGCCTGTCTCAAAAAAACCAAAAATAAATAAATAAACAAACAAACAAACAAAGCTGTCCCTCTTTCTGCCATCTTTCCTTGCCGTCACCATGGTGCGAATGAATGTTCTGGCGGATGCTCTTAAGAGCATCAACAACGCTGAGAAGAGAGGCAAACGCCAAGTCCTCATCAGGCCGTGTTCTAAAGTCACTGTTCGGTTCTTAACTGTGATGATGAAGCACGGCTACATTGATGAATTCGAGATCATTGATGATCACAGAGCTGGGAAGATCGTTGTGAACCTCACAGGAAGGTTGAACATGTGTGGAGTTATAAGCCCTAGATTTGACGTTCAGCTCAAAGACCTAGAGAAATGGCAGGATAACCTGCTCCCGTCACAGCAGTTTGGTTTCATTGTGCTGACAACTGCGGCTGGCATCATGGACCATGAAGAGGCAAGACGAAAACATACAGGAGGGAAAATCCTGGGACTCTTTTTTTAAATGTAAAGCATAAATAAAAAGCCTTCATGGACTGTGAAAAAAACAAAAAACAAAAAAACAAACCAAAGCTGTGTTAGATGTGAACATGGAATACACTGAACACCTGGCAGGATGCACCACGCGAAAGTTTGTTCCTTGTCCAGTTGCTTTCTTCCCAGGGAGAATCTGACACCAGCCTGAACTTTGTTTTGTAAGAGAATGGCATCTTTGGGTCTTGACAACTACACTCTTACCATCACCACACAAAATGTGATTTATTATACAATGTATTTATTTTAACCATACTTTCATATATGTATGGCTGTTTACCTGCTTGTATGAGTATCACATGGAGTACAAAGAGGCCACTAGATCCCTTTGGGACTGGAGTTACAGAGAGTTGTGAGCTGCTGTGTGGATGCTAGAAACAGAACTCAGGTAACCTCTCCCACCCCCCCCACCCCCCCTGCCTCATCACCGGTTGTCTTATGGTCTAAGCCTTGTGATGTTGGGCCAGTGATATACAAATCTCAAAACCCTTCTAGAACACATCTAAATGACAAGGTAGACTCAAAACAAATTTGTGAAGCTGGTGGTAATCTCTGTAAGTGAGGGCTTGCCCAACATCTTCAAAGTCACGGGTTCAAACCCCGGCACCGAGAAGAAAGGGAAAGCGGGGAGAGGTGGATTATAGGTGTTTTCAAATTTTTGTTTATTTTGGGAAGTTCTAAATATCAACAGGAATCTTGTCTTTATTCTCTTCTTTTCTGGTACCTCCCTGAATTTCCTGCCAGGCCTCCCTCCTCTTTAATGTGCTGTAAAGTCTCCGGATCTGTTCGGTCTATCCTGTCGTCCATCCTGCTGTCTGTCCTTTGGTCCTGTGTCCAAACACATAGGCTTGCTGTGTTTCCATTTGGATTTGTTCTTTATAATTTGTCACCTATGGTGGCCTTTTTCATCCACAGTCATCTGACTTATTGTAAGGCCTGTTGGAATGTCATCCTAGTTAACTGTTCTGTGGTCCCAGATGCCCTTGCAGTTGGTTGGCAGTGTAAAACCTCTGTTACAATCAACACCGCAGCAGCTGTCTCCTTCTGCTCTGTGGGCTTGCTGTGGACAAGATGGCTGCTCGTTGCTTCTTTCCCCCTCACACGTCGAGCCTTCCTGATGTCTGGACACAACTCTCTTTCCATCTGTACTCTGTCCTTTTGATTTCCCAGCAGTCACTGCTCTCTGATCCTGGTCTCACACCTGTCTGCAACATCTTGCCACTGTGTCAGATCCAGTGGTCTGGTTTAAAACAAGTCCTGAGTTCAGCCCAGCCTTGTGGCAGAGGAAAACTCTATGGGGGTGATCCAGGAGTGAGATCACCAGGAAAAGTAAAACAGGGGTGGAGAGGGAGGACACAGTTCAAACATAGTAGGATATGTGGAAGTGAGAGTCACAAAGTATGCCAAGTAAAAAGGGAATCCAGGCTGGTCGTGTGGCTCAGCAGGTAAAATGTCTGCCTAGAATGCATGAGGCCATCAGTCTGATCCCTGGTATTGCATAAACCAGGTGTGGTGGCGCACACTTGGGAGATAGTGGAGAGAAAATCATAAGGTCACCTTTGGCTCCAAAGAAAGTTTGAGGGCAGCCCAGAGGAGACCCAAAAGAAAAAGAAAGCCAGAACTTAGAAACTTCTGGAAACACACAATTGTATCATCATGTGAACTGAAGAACCGGGTGTTTAGCCTGGGAGAAGCCCAGTCAGGCAGTCTCTGGGTGGAGCACGGGGAGGGGACGGAAGGATATTCACCAGGCACAAGGTCATCTTGAGTGGGAAGCTACACTGGGTGTGTTTAGGGAAGGAAGAAGAAGGAGGAGACAGGCAGACAGGAGAGCACCCTGGGAGGGCACCTACAGAAACAGGAGAGTCACAGGCAGGAGAGAAGTGGCTTAGTCTGGTTTACAGGGAAAGATGGAGGGGGCCTTCCAGGATGGGGGAGGTGTCTGAAGGTGAGGGAGGGGGAATGGTCAGCGTCAGGGAAAAGGCTCGCTCCCTAGTCTGTTGTCTGGTCCCTTTGAAAGGGGAACATGATTGTCTTTGGTGGCCATACCCTACAGTGTTTTCCTGAATGAAAGACAGAAAAGGAGAAATTTCCTTTTCATTCCAGGACATGCAGCCCACGAGTCTCCGGGTCTCCAAGGCGTCATGGCTTCAAGATGGCCCAGGACAGGAGCACTCAGCTGAGCTGTTCAGACCAAGCACAAGGTGTTTGGGCCCGAAGAATTCATTTCAGAGGCCTCTGGGCCTTGGACAGGATTCTCTGTTCCAGTTCAGCGTACCGAGGGAGAAGGGCCACATAGACCTGGACAGGCAGAAAGAGCAATATATATAATGGGAAGGGGAAGTGACTCTTACAGCCGCATGCAGCTTCAAAGTTTAAAAATGTAAATTCTGGGGCTGGAGAGATGGCCCAGTGGTTTAGAACCCTGGCTACCCTTTCACAGGATCCAGGTTTGAGTCCCAGCACCCACATGGTGACTCACTATGGTCTGTAACTCCAGTTCTAGGGGATCCAACACCCTTGGCTGGCCTCCTCAGGCACCATGCACACACATTGTGCATAAACATATATGTAGACAAAACACTCATACCCATAAAATAAATAAAAATGAACAAATGAATATATATATAGTTATACAACATATTCCAAGTTTTACAAACCTCATACAAAACCAATGATAATTATGACATCACTATTTTCTCTAAGCAGTATGTGTTAAAGTGATACTTTGAATAGATTAGATTAAACAAAATAGATTGTTAAAATTAATTTTGTTTGATGGGTGTTGGTGGCACACGCCTTTAATCCCAGAACTAGGGAGGCAGAGGCCAGTCTGGTCTACAGAATGAGTTCCAGGACAGCCAGGATTACACAGAGAAACCCTGTCTTGAAAAAAAACAAATGGACAAAAAGAAAAAAGAAAAAAAAAGAAATAATTTTGTTTCTATTTTTACATTTGAAAAATTGAAGCTTTGGAGAGATGGTGCATTGGTTAAAAAGTGAGAGACTCTGCCAGAGCCTGACAAATACAGAGGTGGATGCTTGCAGCCAACCACTGGATTGAGCACAGGTCCCCAAGGAGGAGCTAGAGAAAGGACTGAAGGAGCTGAAGGGGATTGCAACCCCATAGGAAGAACAACATCAACCAACAAGACCCCAGAGAGCTCCCAGGGACTAAACCACCAACCAAGGAGTACACATGGAGGGACCCATGGCTCCAGCAGCGTATGTAGCAGAGGATGGGCTTGTCTGGCATCAATGGGAGGAGAGGCCCTGGGTCCTGGGAAGGCTTGATGCCCTAGTATAGGGGAATGCCAGGGCAGGGAGGTGGGAGAGGACGGGTGGGTGAGCACCCTCATAGAAATAGGGGGAAGGGGATAACATTTGAAATGTAAATAAATAAAATATCCAAAAAAAGAAAAAAAAAAGTATTGATCTTGCAGAGAACCTAGGTTCAGTTCCCAGCACCCTTGCTTCTTTTGTATGCCAAGGATGTAATTCTGTAGTCAAGTGAATGTTTCACAGGAGTGAGACGCTAGGTTCAAAGCCCAAGGGCTGTGGGTTGTGTGTGGAGTGGTGTGTGTGTGTGTGTGTGTGTGTGTGTGTGTGTGTGTGTGTGTTTTGGGGCTGTGGGTGGGGATGGGGAGTGTGGGGGTGAGGTAAGACTTCTCTCTGGTTGAGTGCAGCAGGTTTAATATAGATGAGAGAGAAAAACTTACCTTTTAAAGAAAAGGAAAAAGGCCCAAGGCAGATTAAGAGGCAAGTGCTAAGAGAAAATCCAGTGGTTTCTTACCTGGGAAGCTCCCGGGTTGGGGGTGGCAGCCAGACTGGGCTGTGGTGCCAATTTCACAACCTCTGAGAAGGCCACACCGGTCCCTCCTGCAAGGCCTGGAGGGGAAAGGTCACCACATCCATGCATGTCACGCGAGGTTGTTAAGTGAGTGTGTCAGACACTGCTATGGTGACAAAACACCAAAACCAGGCAGGGCAGCTCAGTGGCAGGTGCCTCCTCAGCCTGCATAAGACTCAGGCTCCTACCCAGCACCACACAAGAAACCCCAAGTCTTTAAACTGGAGTCGCCCAGTTCAGAAGAGTTACTAAAAGTTACTAACAGCAAAATTGCTTAAAAAAAATACTTAAAATGGGGTGATTTTTTTGTTGTTGTTGTCGTTGTCATACACATCAGAGAATCAAGTTCAAGGCTCACTAGAATCCAGAGTGAGTTACACATCAACCTGGACAACTCGGTGAGACCTCATCGCAAATCAAAAGTATATTAAAAGACTGGAGAGATGGCTCAGCAGCTAAGAGCAGGGACCGTTCTTCTGAAGGTCCTGAGTTCAAATCCCAGCAACCACATGGTGGCTCACAGCCGTCTATAACAAGATCTGATGCCCTCTTCTGGGGTGTCTGAAGACAGCTACAGTGTACTTACATATAAAAATTAATAAATATATTTTTTAAAAAGTATATTAAAGAGAGAGAGAGAGAGAGAAAGAGAGAGAGAGAGAGAGAGAGAGAGAGAGAGAGAGAGAGAGAGAGAGAGGCTTGTGATATAGTCAGACAAGCACAGACAAGCACAATGCCCCGGGTTCAGTTCCCAGCATTGGGGTAAGAAGTAAAAAATTGTAAGTAAATTCCCCAATGATCTTGCTACTGAAGTGGCAGGTGTGGGAGGAGAGACAGGAATGAGGGTAAAGGTTGGTCATTAAACGGACAGCACTCCACCCTTCTTTCTCAGTGTTGAAAGGAATATCAAGTAGGTGTGCTGAGGAGTGAGTTCACCGGGAAAGAATGAACCCTTAGGCGAAAGGGTGGAGGCCCTGATGCAGTTGACAGCCCGGAGTTCCCTAGGGACAGGTGACAGGATAAAGCAGCCTAACTAGGGAGGCTAGCCTTAACAAACGCTGTCTTCCCGTAACGTCTGAGGTTTCAGGAGGCTAGCCTTAACAAACGCCATCTTCCCGTAATGTCTGAGGTTTCAGGGAGGCAGCCAGCAGTCAGGGCCTCGGGGGAGCTGTCCATGGTTCTGGACTTCTTGGCTACGGAGGCCTTTACCACTGTCTCCATCCACGGCTGGCTGTAATGACCTACAAGTAGGCTGCCCTTAAGATGCCCTGAGGCCAGCCAGGCGGAGGTGGTGCACGCCTTTAATCCCAGCACTTGGGAGGCAGAGGCAGTCGGATTTCTGAGTTCGAGGCCAGGCTGGTCTACAGAGTGAGTTCCAGGACAGCCAGGGCTACACAGAGAAACCCTGTCTCAAAAAACCAAAAAAAAAAAAAAAAAAAAAAAAGATGTCCTGTGGTCTCTAGAGTTTGAATCCTGGATAAAGCCTCATCCAGTTTGAGTCCTGCCTCCCTTTCCCACTTTAACTAGAGCACATGAGACAGAAGGTAGGGGTTCATTCTTGCTGGGAGGGACAAAAGGGAGGAGGCTAACAGTCCTGAGATTGTGGTGTCCTTCAACAGGGAATTTATCCTTTCCCCTTCCCATGCCTCTCA
>JADRCD010181287.1:0-18396 GCA_019843815.1 Montemys delectorum
GGAGAATACTGGGATCCTGCTGACCCTACAGGCCCCAAGAGGATATTGGAGACTAAGGGAGGCTCCTCACCACCACACAAGTAGCGGAGCCACCTTAAATAGCCCAGGACGAGCCCACATTGCTTAACAGATCTTTAGGGAGTCCCTTCCACTAAGAGGGGCAGAAGCCTCTTGGGAACCAAGAGAAGGGAGTGAATGTACTGAGTTCCCACTTACAGGCAGAGCTCAGAACTGTCAAAGAACAAGAAAAGAACTTTCTGGACAAAGGACTACAGGGAGTGCTGTTCTAGGTAAGCACAGAGAGCTGCAGACTGGCACGCAGGCACAACGGCCACATGAAGGACACCCCAATACACCCAACAGGTGCAGGCACTGTAGAGCTGGGAAGGCTTTTGCAGCTCTGGAGTCAAAAGAGGGAAATCGGCTCTTTTGTCTGTCATCCCCGCCCCAACCCCTTTTTCTTTTTCCCTCCTTTTTCTTTTCTTTCTTTTTTTTTTTTTTAGATTTTATTTATTTATGTATATGAGTACACTGTAGCTGGACAGATAGTTGTGAGCCACCATGTGGTTGCTGGGATTTGAACTCAGGACCTTCAGAAGAACAGTCAGTGCTCTTAACCTCTGAGCCATCTCACCAACCCTCTTTCTCTCTTTCTTTCATTCATTTTGAGATAGGGTCTCACTCTGTCACCCAGGCTGGCCTTGAACTCAAGGGCAATACTCTTGCCTCAGATCCTGAGTTCCTGAATTATAGGCTTGAGCAATCATCTCCAGCAAAAGAGTACATCTTCTAAAAACTGTCTTAGGGATAATGTGGACAAAGTGACACCTGGTGGGGACAGAGAAGGCTAGAGAGAGGCAAACAGATTCCTGGTGTCTTCTGGCCTGGGATCTGAAGAAAATGGGTTCTAAGGACTCTGAAAGAATGGGAATGGGGATACGGCCTGCTGGAGGCTGAGGTGAAGGAGCACACCTGGGGAAGGACACCATGGTTAGCATAGTGGCACCTGTACAGTCAGAGCCAGTAGGCAGCAGTCATAGACTGGACTGACCCAGTAAAGAAAAAAAAAATCTCAAGGCTTCTAGTCAAGCACCAGAGTGACTAGCTGCCCAAGAAAATGATAATTTCAGGCATCTTACATAAATTAAATAAAAATTCTACACATTTTAGTCTAGGCCCCTGGCCTAAAATATCCAATATTTTTCTTTGTTTGTTTGTTTTTGTTTTTTCAAGACAGAGTTTCTCTGTGTAGCCCTGGCTGTCCTTGAACTCAGAAATCCGCCTGCCTCTGCCTTCCAAGTGCTGGGATTAAAGGCATGAACCACCACTGCTCGGGTTTTATCTGTTGTTTTTTGACATAGGATTTCTCTGTGTAGCCCTAGCTGTCCTGGAACTTGCTTTGTAGATCAGACTGGCCTTGAATTCACAGAGATCTGCTTGCCTCTGCCTCCTGAGTGCTGAATCACCACTGCCCAGCTTCTAATGTAGTTTTTAAAAGTTGAAAACAATCCTTCTGTGCCTACGTGTTCCCGAAGCCCTCCTAGCCTCAAGTTCTGGCACACATGAAGCCTGCCAAGGAATAAGCAACCAATGGGAGAGAGATGGAAACTGCAGGGAGTACTCATAGGGAGAGGTGGACTGTAGACCTGAAAAGCAGACATCCCTCAAAAGCAGACAAGGGCAGAGTGGACAGCCTTACCTTGCTCTGCCTTTGCAGACAGATTGGATTGTCCCTATCAGTCTCTCTGGGCTCTGCTACTGGTTCTGGGGCTTACCTCAGAGGCTCGTTCTCCAAACTGGGAGAGCACCTTGGTTCGGTAGTCAGGGATGATGCTCAAAGGGTTATTCAGCAAGGCCACACGCTCCAGACACGGCAGGTTGCCTATGCTCTTCACCTCATCCAACTGCAAGACATCAGTGCCATTTGGCCCTGTCTTCTAACACCTCAGCAACAGATTATACATTTGATGGCTGCTTTCGAGTGAACAGAATTCTATTGGTCTTCTTTTCTTTAAACTAATAAACAACAAGGTCTAGCAATCCTAGATCCCTGAGGTCCTCAGGATTGGGGCTCACCTGCTCAATCCGGTTGTCTCTGAGGTCCAGATTAACCAGGGAGTAGAGTTTGTGCAGACCGCTCAGACTCTCTAAGAAGTTGCCTGCCAGGTTTAGGGTTTTAACATTGCCCATTTTAGCGTGCACGCCTTCCAGAGACGAGAGCTTGTTGTAGGACAGGTCAAGGTGCACAAGGTTGTATAGGTGCTGTAGTAGCAGGAAAAACAGGGTTAGTCCTCCAGAGAGGTCACCGTACTCTTTAGACCAACTGGACCCGTATATGAGGCAGCTTTGTAAGTGCTCGGACAGCTGCTGAGAAGGGAAGGCCCTCTTCCCTCTCTCTCATGCCACAACCTGCTGGCATCCCCTGCAGACAGGTTAGGAGTGAGCACTAAAAATCTGCCTGTCTGTCATCAACACACTCGGTTTGCATGCACTCAGCTTTACTAACACTTGGAAGCTAGAGCGGTGTCGGTGCATCCCTGGAAGCCTATGCTCACCACCCCCTCGGGTACAATGCTTCTACATTTGTGGACCCACCTGGAGAGCAAGCCACTAGAGAGCTGTGGGCAGATATTACCTGCAAGTTGTCCACAACTCGTACTCCATTGTGACTCAGGTCCAGGTATTCAATCTTTGGGATCAGTTTCTTATGAAAGAAAAGAATGTTCAGCATCACTCAAGGAGGCTGGACCATACACAGTTCATGTATCTGGTGGCTGAACAGGCATTTCTCCCTGACACCTCCCACTGCCCCACGAGCAGAAATCAAAAAGAACCCACAATTTGGATAGAACAAGTGGCGTAAGTAATACAAGTGGTAATTCCTAGAGAGATAAGGGAGCAAGTTCTTTTTTAACCCTGCCCACTACCACAGAGCACAAAAAGAATCAAACTATTATTATTGGTTTTCAAGGCAGGTTTCTTCTCTGTCCTAGAACTTTCCCTGTAGACCAAGCCAGCCTCAAACTCAGAGATTCTTCTGCCTCTGGCTCCTGAGTGTTGGGATTAAAGGCATGCACTGACACCAACTAGCTAAGAACCACACTCTTAAGGCCTTTGGAATGTCACTCCAACACACGCACGCCTGTATTCTAGGGAATGAGTTTTCTGCTATTTCTTAGGAATGAATATTACCACTTACCATGGCTATATTAAACATATGCATAGTTCATAATGCTTCACTTGGTTTTATGAATCAACTATCTTAAAATACTCTCACTTTGAAATTTAATTTTTTAAAAAAGATTTATCCATTTATTATACTCAACTACACTGTAGCTGTCCCCAGACACACCAGAAGAGGGTGTCAGATCCCGTCACAGACGGCTGTGAGCTACTATGTGGTTGCTGGGATCTGAACTCAGGACCCTTGGAGAGCAGCTGGAGCTCCTAACCACTGAGCCATCTTGCCAGCCCTTAATTTAATTTTTTAAAAAGATCTATTTATTTTATGTATGTGAGTACATTGTAGTTCTCCTTGGACATACCAGAGGAGGGCATCGGCTCCCATTACAGATGGTTGTGGGCCACCATGTGGTTGCTGGGAATTGAACTCAGGACCGCTAGAAGAAGAGCCAGTGCTCTTAACCGGTGAGCCATCTCTCTAGCCCTTGAAATTTAATTTTAAAACTACAAACAAATGTATGAATACTGAACATGGATTTTTGGGGAAGCTTTCAGAAAAAGGTCAATTATAATAGCCATTCCTAGGTCTGGGCAGTCTGAGAACCTTGGGAGGTTGATACAAGCATACCACAGATTCGTCGATCGCAGAGATGCTGTTGTGGCTCAGGTCTAGAGTAGTCAGTGCTTGCCATGTTGGGATGACAGCAGTCACAGGGCCTTCGGGGGCTGTGCCTTCAGGCTCCCACTCATCAAATTCTGAGGCTTCAGGAACAAGAACTTCCTGCATAAGAACATCTGTTGAGCACCACACTTGGGCCCTCACGCAACACTAAGCAGAACATGCTATAGTTGCAAAATTTAAGGAAGAGCTGGAGCATATTTAGCATGTGGAAATGAGCTTGCATTAAAAGGGGCTTTGGTTTATGTGTCTTTAAGCGGTTGTGAAATAACTGAAAGGCTTAGCATACCAGCAGCTTGAGTAAGTTCTGGCCCTGTGACTTCAAGAATAAATGCTAGTCAAGCCCTCACGGCCTCTGCTATTGAGTGATATCTTTCCTGGCTTAACCAACAGAGACTGAAGGGCTAATTCATGGTGTTGCCAGGCAACCATGTTTTCAGAATGGTCTCTACTGTGGACAGCAAATCCCTTAGCCATGGCTTCACAGGGAGGGGTCATTGCTGAGAGGAGAGTAAAGCACAGCACGTCGATCGATCATTAGATCGCCAAAGGAGGGAGGCAGTTCTCCCTGGTTTGACTTTTGATGCCTACAAGACATCTTAGGGATCAGCCTGGGTTCCTCTAGCCACATGGCAAGGAACACCTCCCAAGGAACAAGGCAGCTATACTTTGCTTCTTCCTTTCAGAAAGAATTTTCAATAAACCCAAATTCTGATCAGATGCCCAAGTCATAAAACTTGCTACTATGTATGGTCTCTATACTAAGGGAGGATTTTAACATGATGATGATGATATCCACATAACCATAAGAGGAACTTCTGACATTAGCAGCTGGGCTGTTTCATGTCCAGACAAGGCCCAACCCTTCTAAGCCTCATCTTCCCCTTCAAGTCCGTGGAGGATGAGAGACCGATAAGTGCTAAGCCAGGGCTGCTGGGCTCAGGGTTCACTAACCAAGGCTGCACGCATAGGCCAGGCCCTGGGCAGAAACACAAAGGCAGATCTCACCTTCATTGAGGTTGCTGAGAATCTAACACTCATTGTGGCTAAAGTTGGCTTGGAGGTGACCAGCCCTCGGATATGCCTGGCATCACAATGACTTATCTGGAACAAAGAACAGCTGTGTCTCAGAAATGGCATCTTGAAGCCTCAGAAACCCCAGGAATTAGGCATTCCTTTGATAAAATTTTGGTGACTAAAAACTTGACTAAAAACTGGTGGCAGCAGTTTTGGCATAGCACAAAGGAAGCAAAGGCAGGTGGATCTCTGAGTTCAAGGCTGGCCTGGTCTACAGAGCAAATTCCAGGACAGCCAGGGCTACACAGAGAAACCCTGTCTCAAACAAACAAACAAACAAACAAACAACTTTGGTCTTTTTTATTCCCCAGTGCTACTTGGCAGATTAACTGTTTTAAGTATTTTAGTAAGAAAGGCATTTAGCTAGGCATAGTTTCAAACATCTCTGATTCAGCACTCAAGAGCAAAAGGCAAGTGGATCTCTGTGAGTTCAAGGCCAACCTCACCTATACAGTGAGTTCCAGGATAGTCAGAGCTACACAGTGAGACCCTGCCTCAAAAATGGACTCCTATGTTATGAGACACAAATTCCATTTCTTTGGTTAAGGGACACCTGGGTTTGCCAAGTAAACAGAAAAGGCAGGACACAGGACTCAGAGCTGGAGAACAAGGGGTTTCCTCCTCACAGTACATGGAGCATCTCTTCTGCCTTCCCACCTGCCCCACCTCCTCAGGTAAGAACAGGTCAATGGGAGCAGGCTTCTGGAGTTCAGTCAAACTCAGTTTCCTGGCCAAACCTCCTCCCCTTCCTACGACTCAGTCTCCTGGACTGTAAACAGAACAAAAGCTTCTACACTTCACAGAACAGCTGTGGAGACTTGATCCAGTATACGTGGACACAGGGCACAAGGCTGAACATAAAAGCTACGCTTAGGAAACATGGTTTAAAACAGCTTTTATCGTTCATTACCAACTCCCTTTCTTTTAAAAATGATAATGAAATTAGTGTTAAGAACCAGAATTCAGTGGGAAGTAAGCTAAGGCATGTCTTGTCAGGTGTGGGTGCCCTACAGGGCAAAGAGCCCTCAAAGCCCTTTGACTTGGAAAACAAAGAATCTGAATTGCCTCTCTCTGGCCTTTGGGATGATTTCTGTGACTTCTACCTGAATAACACTTGCTCCTGACTCCAAGAGAGGCCAGAAGGACTAGGCTCTGGTGCTCTGCATATCTAATACTTCCTGTTGCAGGGATGGAGGCCTGCAACTAGCTGAGGTCAGAAAAGGCTTCCTTTCTATTTTTAGAGGGGCTTGATTTACTTGGATAGAACTGCCAATCTATTTCAAATATGAAAGCAACAGTACCTACCACTTCCTATCACAACCATTCCTACATACAGACAATAGGTGCAAGATGCTGCTGTGCAGGGTCCAGCCCTGCCTGTTCACCAGCAGCTGCAGCCTTACCTCCACCTGGTGAAGAGACTTGAATATTGAAAGATCAAAGGGCAAGAGCTGCTCCTGAATATTGCTGGTCCCAAAAGGTCCTTCTGTACCAGAAACCTGAGGCCAAAGACAGATTTAAATTAGGGATGCTGATACCTTCCCCATCTGCACATTCGGGTCACCGTGGCAGCAGCTGTCAAACTCGAAAGTTTTGACCACTTAAACAGTATTGAGACAGTGGGCCATGATGCCCTCTGGTACTTACAGGCAGAAGCACTATCTCAAGATCCCTAGGTCCCTCTCATCCACTGAACACCCCAAGCCCTGGTCTCCTTCACACACTGCCAGCTAGTAAGCTGTCAGAGCCGAGTGCCAACTGAGAGGCTCTCTACAACTAAGCTGCTGCAGCTTTACCTTAAGGTACTTAAGGCGACAGGTGAAGTCTAAGATATGTCCAAGGTCAGTCTTGGCATCACCGCTGGCACAAGTAGGCTTTCCCTGCTGCAGCTGTTCAGTGACAGCATAGAGCTGCAAGGGCCTGATGGCAAAGACCTCACCGGCTCCTAGAAGTTGTTCTCCTGTAACAGCCAAATCCAAAGGTAAGTGTCTAGCCCCAGTCCCAGCCTGTTGTACAGACAGGGCATTATAAGCACCAAGCTAACTGTCAATAAGCATGCAGCCAGCACCTATGACATGCACCCACCCACTATGTAAAGCTAGTCTTAAGTACATAGGAACAGCCCTTTGGAGCTCACACTGGGCACAGGGCGAGAAAGGAGGGATGTGTTGTGGGGGTAGGGAGCTATCCAGAGGAGTAGAGACCTAAGGCACTGACTGAGCCAAGGTAAGACTGAGAAAGGCAATGCTCTGGGTATCTCAACTACACTGCACCCTCTAATATGCAGAGACTAAGGTCAATTGAGATGCCAGTGTTTAGTCCTTAAATTGCTTCTTCTATCAGGTTTCTGGGGCCTCTAACCACTAGCATCCTTCCTCTACTGCAGGGAAGGCAGTGAATGCTAAATGTAAGCATGTTGGCAGGGGTGCTTACTGCATGTCAGCTATTGTTAATATGTTCTCTGGCAGGACCATGACCCAAGACTGACTTCTATTTGCGATTTGAACACTTCCAAGCAAGGACAAATCAGGTGCAAGATGGCAGCATGCCAGCCACCTTTCAACACCCCATGTGGCTTGGAAATAGAACCCGAGATTTGGGTGAGTTCCAGACACTCACCTTACACAAGCCTGGCTACCTGAGTTTGATTCCCAGAACCTACATAAAGGTGGAAGGAGAGAACTGACTCTACCAAGTTGTCCTCTGATCTCCATATGTGTGCTGTGACACATGTGCCCACATACATACACACCCATAATAAAATAAGACAAACTAATATTGCTGAATCTTAAGAATGAAGGACTATAGATCTTCACCTGCAGGGCAAGTAGGTGGGTAGAGTTGGTTGGGGACCAGGGCCAGGGACTTGACACCTTCAAGGAGGTGGGACCTGGATAGGACCTAACAGATGAGTCTGGTGCTATCCCGAGCCTCCAGCTACCTTCTAGATTAGGCAAATGCCATCAGCATTTTAAGGACCAACAGCTATGTACCTTTTTCAAAGAGTTCTTCAGCCAGTGCTGCAGTGATACCATTTCTCTCCTGTGGAGAAAACAAGCCCTGTAGTTAGATATCTACCTGGCCACCCCTGGAATTGCACACATCCTGCTATCTACTCAGTCTGCTTATGAAGGGCCAACTCTAGATCTCAGGAATGTCCAAACCTTGACACTGCAATAAGATACTGTCACCTTCAAAACTCACGCTTGAGAACTGCACAATCAAGTAACATCACAAGAAATATCTGATAAGGTCCTAAGTGAGTTTAGTGTTTTGTATTGGGTTGTGTCATTCTTATCCTCCAGCAGCATGGCCTGTAGGCAGCTAGCAGGACACAGCTGCAAGATGAGGAACAAGCTAGAGGTGAATGAAGTGAGGATCTTAGAAACAGAACCAAGTATTTTCAGATCTGTGGACGTCAGAATGGTCTGCACAGGCATGGCGGGGCGTGCTGCAGCCCATAGTCATCGAAGCTTGACCAATGCCAAGGATTCGTTGGGGAGCCAGCAACTCCCTAAACTGACTCTGGAGAAAGGAACTGCCACGTTCTCTCGTCAAATGTTTCTTGAAAAGAGTGGACACACCTTTGTCCTGTGCACATCCTCTTCCAGAGTTAGAGCAGTACTACAAAGCCCTGGGTCACTAGAAAGATGTGGCAAGGGTTTTTCAAATGATACAATGCCTTAAGGAGACATGGCAAGAACCATGTTCTCTCACATTGAGAGCTGACATGCTAGCCTCTAGCTCACACCAGACAATGCCGGAGTACAACCTGTTACCTTGCACCATGTTACACAGATGAGCAAACACAGGTGGAGAGCTTTAGGGACACCCCAATTTTATATGGCTATAAACCAGAAAAGCTACACTCCAGCACTCAATCTTGGTTCCCCCTGTACTTAACCAGCTGCCTCTGCACTCCAAACAATCGTGAGCTGAGAGACAGTTCAGTGGTTAATAGCACTGGCTACTCTTCTAGGGAACTCAGGTTTGGGACCAATGTGGTGACTCACAACCATTGGTTTTGAGCCAATTTTAGGCTCAAATTCCAATTTTAGGAATCTCTTCTAACCTCAGACACCAGACACAGGCATGACAGGCACTGTGTGTGTGTTTGTGCATGCCAACAACACATTCATGCACATAAAATTCTAAAACAAAACAATCTTATGGTTTGCAGACCCCCATCAAAACCTTTCACCCTACCTCCCACAGTAAGAGATTAAATTGGCAGATGGCAGTGCACAGGTCTTTTTGTAAACAAGCCCAGATGGCGGTGCAAATAACCCCTCAGCACTCACAGGACGCTGCTGCTGCTGCTGCTGCTGCTGCTGCTAGGACACACAATTTACGTATTTATAGAACTTACAAAGTACCAGGCAGTGGTGACTGGAAGTCCTGTTCCTGTTTTTCTCAGTACTCGTTGTCTTTTCTTCATAACCTTACAAATCATAGCTACCCCATCAAATACTGTGAACTGAACCTAGGGCCTCTATCACTGAGCTGTGGCAACCAGCCCTTTTGTGTTTTGAGATAGAATCTCACTAAGTTACCTGGTTGGGTTCAAATCCACTATCCTTCTGCCTCAGCCTCCTGAGCGGCCACCGTTCGTCCAGCCCGACACCACCTTTAATGGCTTTTATATACAGGACGTGTTTCCTCTGGCCTAGCTGCCCTTTGTTCAGGGTGGCTCTCCTTTACATAGCGAGGCTTTTCATTTTTATGTTCAACCTGTAATTCTTTTCCTTTGTAACTATGAGGATCTCTTCTTCCACTCCAAGAATGGAAGAATATTTTCCTGTTTTATTTTCTTGACCTTTTATGACCTTTAAAAGTTGTGTTTATTCAGTTTTATATATAAGGTAAGAACTCTTCCTCTGCCGCCTCACCCCTCGGTGTACAAAGCATCACTGCTGTGTTAGAGAGTTAGAGCTCAGGTCAGAATGTAAAAAGCCAGCAGAGAAACAAGGTGCCAGCTGGCAGAGGCTGCAGGTTCTAGGAAGCTCAATCTCAGTCTCACAACCTCCTATGCCCATCAGTTTCCCCTGGCAAATGTGAGGATCTGAATTCAGCCAGAGAAAAGCTTGGACTGACCACAAACAAGTCTCCCATGTACTTCTAAAAACCATGCCCCCTACTTCCTATCTTCCTATAGTCAGACCACTGATAGCTGAAGTTCCTGGGGCTACTAGCCTACACTTCCCTCAGGTCCCAGGCAGCTAAGGCACTGTATAGGCACAGGGAGCCAGTCTGTCTGCCCTATCATCAATGTGGTCCTCCTTTTCCTTGGTGTATTTCTTTGGGCAACTTGTGTTAATTCGGACAGGACAGAAACAGACTCATGCTTCATATCAGCCCTGCTAAGGAGACAGGGCTGGAATTTCCAGAAAGCACAGGGTTAATATGAGGGGCCATGAGCTAGCACTTTAATTTTTGAAGAATGTCGAAAGCAAACTGTAACTAACACTCTCCCACTTGGAGCACAGGAAGAGCACCCTGTTGCCCTTCCTACTTGGCTTCCTCAGACTGACCTTCATCTTAAGAGAGAGCCTAAACCAGAGGGACAAAGAGATTCCTCAGCCTGCAAACCTACAACACTAGCCTCCTCTGGTCAAACTGCACCCATGGGTGAAGGAATAGAGTTAGGCCCCTCTCTGGGATAGGAAGAAACAGGGCAGGGGCTCAGTGGCCCCTGAGCCCAGCTATGGATTAACCCATGTAGGGTCGCCTGTGGAGACAGATGGGTTCTTTACATATTTGTGCTGAAGGGACCTGAAGTGCTTTGAGGTGACACAAACTGTTAAAATAAGATGTGTTACAGACTTGATCAGCCATGCCAGGAAGACAATTGTGTGTCAGTGTACACTCTTGAGGGAAAAGGCTCGTGTTCTCTCGTTCGTTCGTTCCCCCGTGCCCCATCCCTCAGAACTTTAAAAAATATGTTGTGCTGGGATGGAACCCAGGGTCTTTCCCATTCTAGATAAGCATTCTTAACTTCATATAACCACCATGTGGACTCAGAGCCTAGCTGCAAGTGTACCCCCAAATACATATGCCAGTGCTCAATTTAAACCCCCCTAGCCAGCAGTAAAGAGCACTGAGTTCAATTTCCAACAACCACATGGTGGCTCACAAGCCATCTCTAATGGAGTTTGATGCCCCCTTGTGGCACACAGGTGTATATGCGGATAGAGCACACATACATAAAATAGGTAAAATAAATAAATAAGTAAAATTCAAACAAACACCTAGGCAGGCCCTGACACCTTGGCTTGGCCCAAGCACTATGCCTGTCAGTGGACATTGGCCAGGGATTAATGACAAGCCATGGAGGCCATCACCCAGATGTGATTTGGATATACATGTTAAGGATTAAGGGAGCTTGTCTAGCTTTTATTTTATTTTATTTTGTGCTAGTAGAAATCAGGCATATTATATGTGATTCAACTTTAAGCAAAGACTCCACATTGAAGGATTCACATAAAACTTTAAGAGAGCCTCAAGACAATAAGCTTGTAAAACAAACATACTAAACAGGCTTGTTATCACCCACAGTCCTTTCAACTAACACAAATTATAATAAAATGGATCTAAAGCCAGTAGTACTAAGACAGTTTACAGTTACATTTCAAATTAAAAAAGAAATTTTTTTTTGGTTACAGCCAAGTGGCTTTAATATAAGGAAATGATATAAACATCACTTGTGGAAAGAACGGAGTCTCCTTCCCTACCAGAACAGGCCAGTGACACATGATACGCCCTGACCCATGCCTCTTCTAAGCCTCATTCACTGTGCAATCTCAGGCAGGCTTCAAAGAGTCCCTGATTATCATCTTCCAGCTCACAAAACAGTTCAGGGGGCAGAAAAGTTAAATGGCTGACTTGGAAGTAACTTGAAATAAGTAGGCCTGGAAGACAAGCTTGACTCTGTCTACTTCCAAGCGCACTGTAAGGTGTCCTACCCACGAATGGTTATGGCTGTGACAATCCATGGCCTGGTTTCTACAGAGTCTGAAACTTCTCTAGAAGGTCTGGGACGGGATCTATCTGTGTGAGCCTAGGAAGCTCAGAGTGCAGCTATCCGGGAGTAAGACACAAAGGTTGCTCCACCCCTGGATTCCCATCTTAGACTCAGATGGGGAGAGAAGGGACGCTTTTTCCCTGGTCATTAAGATCCCTACTTCGAAAGAATCAAGCTAGACCCCCACTTCACACCAAACACAAAAATGAAGTCAAAATGGGTCAAAGTCCTAAATGTGAAACAAAATTCTTAAGAGAAAATATAAATTCCTGCAACACTGGTAGGCAATGGCTTCACAGATATGGCACCCAAAACACGAGACCAAAACACAAAAGCTGGACTTCGTCAAAACCAAAAGTATGTATGCTTCAAAGGATGCTGTCAAAGGGTCAGTACTTAAGAAAGGTTGCCGCTCTTGTAGAGGACTCGGGTTCAATTCTGAGCACCCACAGAGCCAACAACTGTCTATAACTCAAGTTCCAGGGAGTCTGACCCCTTTCATCTGGCCTCTACAGACATTTTACACAACATGGTATACAGACATACATATAGGCAAAACACCCCTAAACATAAAATAAAAATAAATAAAGAAATTTGAAGGGTACTATCAAGTTACAGAAGCCAGGTATAGTGATGCATGTTATAATCCCAGCACTTAGGAGGCTGAGGCAGGAGGATGGTAAGTTTGAGGCCAGTTTGTTCTACATAGTTCTAAGCCAGCGTATGCTATATAGAGACCGTGTCCTAAGAAACAACAACAGAATAAAAGTGAAAGGCTGTGGGCACAGCTCAGTAGTGCTCCATGTAGAATGTAAAGGCCCTAAATTTGATCTGCAGGGCCCTCCTCCCAAAAACATGAGAAGAAAGAAGAACAAAGGGTAAAAAAAACCTTCATGGAACAAGATGAGTTATTTGCATAGCACCCTTCTAATAAGCATCTAGCATCCAGAATTCATAAAGAACTCATAACTCAAAACAAACAAAACAACAGCAACAAACCCCTGATGTTACAAATACAAGGGATTTCAATCCATTTCTCCAAAGATACGAATAGCAAATAAGGATATATTAAAAAAAAAAAAAAATCTCGCCGGGCAGTGGTGGTGCACTCCTTTAGTCCCAGCACTTGGGAGGCAGAGGCAGGAGGATTTCTGAGTTCAAGGCCAGCCTGGTCTACAGAGTGAGTTCCAGGACAGCCAGGGCTATACAGAGAAACCCTGTCTCGAAAAAACCAAAATAAATAAATAAACAAATAAATAAATAACCTCAACACCATTAGTCATGGTGCAACTGCAAGCCAAACCCACGATGACACTACTTCACCCCTCCCATGGTATATGGGCTAAGACAGCACACGTGCCAGTATAAGTCAGGCTGTGGGAGACTGGGGCCTACACAGTGACAAAGAATGGAACAGAGCAGCAGTCTGGTGGTTCCTCAGAAAGTCAGCAGCTCCTTTAGCTCACCTTCATCTCCTGGGTACACACCCAGAAGGGATGAAACACACGATTACTTAAAACCTTACGCTGTAGTCCCCCAGCTTCCTTTATCCAGTTCATTTTCTGTGGTATTCATGGTCAACTATAGTCCAAAATTATTAAGTGGAAAATGCCAGAAAGAAACAATTCATAAGTTTTAAATTACACATCATTCTGAGTAGCAAGAAGCTGCCACTGCCCCACTCTGTTCCTGGAACTTGAGCCCTGGAGCCCTGGGGGCGTTGCAATATATTCATCACCTTATATAAGGGGGTGGTGATGAAAAACACAATACGGTGTGGCAGTCCTTCCTTACCACAGATGCTCAAAATAGTTCATATATTGCATTCTTTCCTACAAACACACACAATAAAAGTCTAATCTAAGGCAGAGTCAAACATTAATAATCTAAAATAAACTTATATTAAGGAATGTGGTCTCTCAAAGCACCTTTCTTTTACCACTCCACTTACAGGAAGCGCTTTACGGCTCGATTTGGGCACATCTCAACATCCAGCAGCATGGCTCAGGTGCTCTGGGCTATTTTCACATAGTCAGTTACCTGGACACTGCACAGTGATATTGTACCACATGATCTGACAACGGAGATGGCTACTAAGTGATATATGTACAGCATGGGAACACCAGAGAAGGCACCGAATCCTGTGAATGACTGATTTCACCATACTAGAATGGGATGTACTTTAACAGTCATGAAGAATGAAACTTCTAGAGTCTACATTTAACATTTTCAAACCATGGTTGCCAAAAAAGCAACAGAAACCATGGGATTAAAAATCACAGATAGCCTTTAATCCCAGCACTTGGGAGGCAGAGGCAGACAGATTTCTGAGTTCGAGGCCAGCCTGGTCTACAGAGTGAGTTCTAGGACAGCCAGGGCTACACAGAAAAAGCCTGTCTCGAAAAACCAAAACAAAACAAAAAAAAAAAAACAAAAAAAAAAATCACAGATAAAAAGGGATTTCTGAATGTATAACTGAAGAATATATTAGTCATAAAAGGACTAAAAGTTTAATGCTACAACGTGAGTCAACCCTGGAAATAAATTAAGTTACTACATGCTGTATGAACCACTGAGAACAAGCAAACAGGGACAGGAAGCAAGGCAGTGACTGTAAAGGGTAAAGGAAAGGAAGGACAGTCACTGCTCCTAGATACAGCTCCGATTTAGACAGGGGTATTCATTTCACAACTCTGTGAGTCAACTAAAAACTAATGAACTGTACACTTACTAAACTTTATAGTAAGTGAATGATATCCCAATCTAAAAGTATTTCTCCTAAACAAAGAAAATAACAAAAAAGCCAGGTATGGAGCTGGACGCGGTAGTGCCATGTCTTTAATCCCAGCACTTGAGAGGCAAAGGCAGGCAGATCTCTTGAGTTTGAGGCCAGCTTAATCTACAAAGCAAGTTTCCAAGAAAGCCAGGGCTATACAGAGAAACCCTTCTTGAAACAAAAAAATCCCCTCAAAAGGCCAGGTATGTGGGCATATACTGTAATTGCCATTCTCAGGAGGAAGGCAAGAAGATCACTGCAAGTTAAGGCCACCCTGGGCTACAGAGCAAATCTTATGCCAACTATGTCTATATGCCTATATACTTCTAACAAAGTAAAATGTAAATAGCTCACACCATGGCCAAATAGAGATCTCCGGGTCCATTCACCTCATCCAGTGTCTGCACACGAGACATATTGGGAACAACTCTGAGGAAGACACTGGCTAAGAAGAGATTGCCCAGAGAGGTCCCTACCTGCAAAAACAGCTAACAGTGATATTACACTGTGTGGGATCAAATTTAAATAGAGAGCTAACCCAGTGGTTCTCAACTGAATGATTTTTACCCCTTCCCTCCCTCTCTCTCTCACCTCCCCCCACCCCCGCCCCAAGATGGGCATTGTCTCCTCTAAAGAATAGAGAGTTGTAGTGGATGGAACTGGGAAGGAAAAAGGCTTTGGGTGGACAGAGGCCAGGGGTGCTACTGAACAGCACAGGCTAGTCCCTTACAGTTCAGAAAAACAGCAGTGCCATGGCTGAGAACCCCTATATTCATCTAATGACAGGTTCATTACTTTTAAAATCCTCAGATTTATATGATCAATGTATATGTTTGACATTAACAACGTTAAGTATGCCAGGTGGTGGTGGCGCACGCCTTTAACCCCAGCACTTGGGAGGCAGAGGCAGGAGGATTTCTGAGTTCCAGGACAGCCTGATCTACAGAGTGAGTTCCAGGACAGCCAGGGCTACAAAGAGAAACCCTGTCTCGAAAAACCAAAAAAACAAACAAACAAACAAACAAAAAAAACCCAAAAAACAAACAAAAACAAAAACAAAACAAAAAAAAACCCCAACGTCAAGTATGTCCAAACAGCTTGGAGACCATGCTTCAAACCAGAATCACAAGTTAGGCCGGCCCCAGACTATTGCAGGAAAGACTAACGAAAAAGAACATTCTAGGCCTTTCCCAGTTCAGAAATGGGCAAACCTGAGGCAGTTAGGAAAATCTTTCCCCAAAGACACAGACTTAAGCAACAAACCAGACTTTCAAAGAGATGTTTATCAGGTTTCATTCTTCAGTGGAGATTGGAAGTTTTGTGACGTTTATTTAACAGACTCACATAGCAAGGGGGAATTTTTGTTTGTTTGTTTTTTGAGACAGGGTTTCTCTGTGTAGCCCTGGCTGTCCTGGAACTCATTCTGTAGACCAGGCTGGCCTCGAACTTAGAAATCCACCTATCTTCTGCCTCCCAAGTGCTGGGATTAAAAGCGTGTGCCGCCACTGCCTGGCTGTTTGGATTCTCAAGACAAGTCTGATGTTTGGAAAGTGCTGGAACTGCAGGTGTGTCCCATCATACCTGGCTTGGCTTGATTTTCTTTTTTTTTTTTTAAAGAAGTCTCTTCCCGTCCGGCGGTGTTTCTTCCTGCTGGGCAGTGGTGGCGCACGCCTTTAATCCTAGCACTTGGGAGGCAGAGGCAGGTAGATCTCTGAGTTCGAGGCCAGCCTGGTCTACAGAGTGAGTTCCAGGACAGCCAGGGCCACACGCAGAAACCTTGTCTCTGGGGAAAAAATAAAAAAGTTTCTTCCCAGTGTTCTCTGTATTGTCTTCAGTATCTTACCCTGAATCTTGACATGATTGCCTTTGCTCACGTGTCCCTTTATAGTTGCCCTATCTTTCCTGAGAATAAACTCTCAGAAGTGAACTGCTAGTGGCCTTTGATATTTTTGTTTGGCACTGCTTGCTAAACTCCCCTTCCTAAGGTCTGACAATAACTGGTGAAGTGTGAGCTCAGCATGATTTACTCTGTCAGCAGAGGCAGATCATTCTCCATCCAGCAGGGCGCCTAGCGCTGCTCTATGCTGCCTTCTCCCATACAAGTGTGTACCCTCAGCTTCAGTACACTGCCAGGACACATGGGACCATGAGTCCCATGGTGGCAATTCTTTAGTTAAGAATAACTAAGTCCAGGCTGAAGAGATGGCTCAGCAGTTAAGAGTACATATTCAGATTCAGTTCCGCAGGTGGCCTGTACCCACCTGTAACTCAAATGCCAGGGAATCCAGCATCCTCTTCTGGATTACATGTATTTACTTGACATGTACACACCCCACACACAAATAACATAATCTTAAAAGTAGAGAAGAATGAATAACTCCATTGTTGGTGTTGAGTCTGAGCCCAACAATAAGTGTATGCCAGGCATTACATTGTTCTATTCCATGCTCACCCATCTGTGGGAAATCTACCTCAAAAACCATGGCCTATGGCTGGAGAGATGGCTCAGCAGTTAAGAGCACTGACTGCTCTTTCAGAGGTTTTGAGTTCAATTCCCAGCAACCAAATGGTGGCTCAGCCATCTGTAATGGGATCCAATGCCCTCTTCTGGTGTGTCTGAAGACCACTACAGTATACTCATATACATAAAATAAATAAATCTAAAACAAAACAAACAAAAACAAAAAACAAAAAAAAAACCACATGGGTTATTTTTGCAAAGTAAAATGTTGTGTAGTAGAAGAAAATACATGGCCAGTCCATCTAATGTAAACCCATCAACACAAAAGTGAGTCTGTAGTGTCTGCCCCCCACCCTCTGTCATCTAATCTCAGGGTCGGGGCCACTCTGTGTCTCCTCAAGGCCGAGCTCTACAGCTTGTGCTTTTGTGGCCCCAAAGGAACTTACATAGAGGTGAAAATGCAGGAAGTGGGCCAGAACTCTGGGAGCCACATCAGGGAAGGTTGTCAGGAGAGTCTGGAGGTACACCTCCAGGTCTTTCTCCCTCTTCTCTACCAAGCTTCTCGAGTTCTTTCCAATTATCTTTTTGGGTGGAAGTAGAGTTTTGTCAACTTTTCTCTCTGCAACAAGCTGTAAGAGAACACAAGCACATCAACCACAGGCCAAGCTCTGCATCTGTGTCAGATGCAGACCGGCAATCATAAGTCGTATCTTCTGCAACCACTGTTGGTAGCAGTGCCAGGATTAGTGCTCCAACTAATGCAGCAGGAATCTGGCCTGGAATCCAAGCAGTACTGGAAATACTCATATAACTCCAAGTGAGAAATTTCCATCTTTAGTCTTTGGGGATATTCAGAAAAGTAGAGCTTATGGCCCCTTAAGTATGGAAATCAAAGGAACTTGTATCTTTAAGACACATTCACTATAAATGCCCCACAGAAAGCAGCTCTTTCTAAAAGCAAAGGGAAAATACAACTTCAATCTGTTATTAGAGAATAAAAATATATTTCCTGCCGGGCAGTGGTGGCACACCCCTTTAATCCCAGCACTTGGGAGGCGGAGGCAGGCGGATTTCTGAGTTCGAGGCCAGCCTGGTCTACAGAGTGAGTTCCAGGACAGCCAGGGCTGCACAGAGAAACCCTGTCTCAAAAAACAAAACAATACACACACACACACACACACACACACACACACACACAC
>JADRCD010181289.1:0-11796 GCA_019843815.1 Montemys delectorum
AAAAAAAAACCCTAGCACCTCCCCCTTTCCCTTGCTCACCAACCCACCCTCTCCCACTCCTGGCCCTGTCATTCCCCAACACTGGGGCATAGAGCCTTCAGAGGACCAAGGGCCTCTCCTCCCATTGATGATCAAATAGGACATCCTCTGCTACACACGCAGCTGTATCCCTGAGTCCCACCATGTGTACTCTTTGCACGGTGGTTTAGTCCCTGGGAGCTCTAGGGGTACTAGTTAGATCATATTGTTGTTCATCCTATGGGACTGCAAACCCCTTCAGCTCCTTGGGTCCTTTCTCTAGCTCCTTCATTGGGGACCCTGTGCCCAGTCTAATGTATGGTTGTGAGCCTCTACTTCTGTATTAGTCTGGTACTGTCAGAGCTTCTCAGGAGACAGCTATATCAGACTCCTAACAACCTGCACTTGCTGGCATCCACAATAGTGTCTGAGTTTGGTGATTGCATATGGGAAAGATCCCCAGGTGGGTCAGTCTATAGATTGTTTTTCCTTCAGTCTCTGGTCCACACTTTGTCTCTGCAACTCCTTACATGGATATTGTGATCCCTTTTTAAGAAGGAACTAAGTATCCACACATTGGTTTTCCTTCTTCTTGAATTTCTTGTGGTTTGTGGATTTGGTATTCTGAGCTTCTGGGCTAATATCCACTTATCAGAGAGTGCTTACCATGTGTGTTCTTTTCTGATTGGGTTATCTCACTCAGGATAATATCTTCCAGATCCATCCATTTCCCTAAAAATTTCATAAATTTATTGTTTTTAATACTTCAGTAGTACTCCATTGTGTAAATGTACCACATTTTCTGTATCCATTTCTCTGTTGAGGGACATTTGGGTTCTTTCCAGCTTCTGGCTATTATATATAAGGCTGATACAAACATAGTGGAACATGTGTCTTTATTACATGTTGGAGCAAGTTCTGGGTATATACCCAGGAGTGTTATAGCTGGGTCCTCTAGTAGTACTATGTCTAATTTCCTGAGGAACTGCCAAACTGATTTCCAGAGTGGTTGTACCAGCTTACAATCCCACCAACAATGAAGGAGTGTTCCTCTTTCTCCACAACCACATAAGCATCTGCTGTCACCTGAGGTTTTGATCCTAGCCATTCTGACTGGTGTGAGGTGGAATCTCGTGGTGGTTTTGATTCGCATTTCCCTGATGACCTAGGATGTTGAATATTTCTTTAGTCATTTGGTATTCCTATGTTGAGAATTCTTTGTTTAGCATTGTGACCCATTTTTTAATAGGGTTATTTGTTTCTCTGGAGTCTACCTTCTTGAGTTCTTTGTATATATTGGATATTAGCCTTCTATCAGACATAGGATTGGTAAAAATCTTTTCCCAATCTGTTGTTTGCTGTTTTGTACTACTGACAGTATCCTTTGTCTTACAGAGTGTTTACAATTTTATGAGGTCCCATTTATCAATTCTTGATCTTAGAGCATAAGCTATTGGTGTTCTGTTCAGGAAGTTTTCCCTGTGGGCCTATGTGCTTGAGGCTCTTCCCCCATTTCTTTTTTATTAGTTTCAGTGCATCTGGTTTTATGTGGAGGTACTTGATCCACTTGGACATGAACTTTGTACAAAGAGATAGGAATGGATCTATTTGCTACATGCTAATGGCCAGTTGAGCCAGCACCATTTCTTGAAAATGCTGTCCTAGGTTTGTTGTTATTCCAGATGAATTTGCTAACTGTTCTCTCTCTAATTCTATGAAGAATTGAGTTGGAATTTTGATGGAGATTGCATTGAATCTGTAGATTGCTTTTGGCAAGATGGCCATTTTTACTATATTAATTCTGCTAATCCATGAGCATGGGAGATCTTTCAATCTTCTGAGATCTTCTTCAATTTCTTTCTTCAGAGACTTGAAGTTCTTGTCATACAGATCTTTTAATTGCTTAATTAGGGTCAAATCAAAGTATTTTATATTATTTATGACTATTGTGAAGGGTGTTGTTTTCCTAATTTCTTTCTCAGCCTGTTTATCCTTTGTGTAGAGGAAGGCCACTGATTGGCTTGAGTTAATTTTATATCCAGCTACTTTGCTGAAGTTGTTTATCAGGTTTAGGAGTTCTCTGGTGGAATTTTTGGGGTCACTTAAATATACTATCATATCATCAGCAAATAGTGATAATTTGACTTCTTCCTTTCCAATTTGTATCCTTTTAATCTCCTTTTGTTGTCTAATTGCTCTGGCTAGGACTTCAAGTACAATATTGAATAGGTAAGGAGAGAGTGGACAGCCTTGTCTAGTCCCTCATTTTAGTGGGATTGCTTCAAGTTTCTCTCCATTTAGTTTGATGCTGGCTACTGGTTGCTCTATATTGCTTTTACTATGTTTAGGTATGGGCCTTGAATTTCTGATCTTTCCAAGACTTTTATCATGAAGGGGTATTGGATTTTGTCAAATGTTTTCTCAGCATCTAATTAGATGATTATATGGTTTTTTCTTTGAGTTTGCTTATGTAGTGGATTATGTTGATGGATTTCTGTATATTGAACCATCCCTGCATCCCTAGGATGAAGCCTACATGATCATGATGGATGATCGTTTTGATGTGCTCTTGGATTCAGTTTGCAAGAATTTTATTGAGTATTTTTGCATCAATATTCATAATGGAAATTGGTCTGAAGTTCTTTTTCTTTATTGGGTCTTTGTGTGTTTTAGGTATCAGAGTGATTGTGGCTTCATAGAACAAGTTGGCTAGAGTACCTTCTGTTTTTATTTTGTGGAATACTTTGAGGAGTATTGGTATGAGGTCTTCTTTGAAGGTCTGATAAAACTCTGCACTAAACCTATCTGGCCTGGGCTTTTTCTGGTTGGGAGACAATTAATGACTGTTTCTATTTCTGTAGGGTATATGGGACTGTTTAGATGGTTTAGCTGATCTTCATTTAACTTTGATATCTGGTATCTGTCTAGAAACTTGTCCATTACATTCAGGTTTCCCAGTTTTGTTGAGTATAGGCTTTTGTAGCAGGATCTCGTGATTTTTTGGATTTCCTCAGTTTCTGTTGTTATGTCTCCTTTTTCATTTCTGATTTTGTTAATTAGGATACGGTCTCTGTGCCCTCTAGTTAATCTGGCTAAGAACTTATCTATTTTGCTGATTTTTCTCAGAGAACCAGAATCTCGTTTGGTTGATTCTTTGTATAGTTCTTTTTGTTTCCACTTGGTTGATTTCAGCCCCACGTTTCATTATTTCCTGTTGTCCACTCCTCTTGGTTGAATTTACTTCTTTTTATTCTAGAGCTTTCAGATGTGTTGTCAAACTGCTAGTGTATGTTCTCTCCAGTTTCTTTTTGTGGGCACTTAAAGCTACGAGTTTTCCTCTCAGGACTGCTTCTATTGTTTCCCATAAGTTTGGATATGTTGTGGCCTTATTTTCATTAAACTCTAAAAAGTCTTTACTTTCTTTCTTTATTTCCTCTTTGACCAAGGTATCATTGAGTAGAGCATTGTTCAGCTTCCAAGTGTACGTGGGCTTTCTATTGTTTATGTTGTTATTGAGGACCAGCCTGAGTCCATGGTGATCTGATAAAATGCATGAAATTATTTCAATCTTCTTGTATCTGTTGAGGCCTGCTTTGTGACCAATTATTTGGTCAGTTTTGGGGAAGGTACCATGAGGTGCTGAGAAGAAGGCATATCCTTTTGTTTCAGGATAAAATGTCCTATAGATATCTGGTAAATCCATTTGTTTCACAACTTCTGTTAGTTTCATTGTGTCTCTGTTTAGTTTCTGTTTGCATGATCTGTCCATTGATGAGAGTGAGGTGTTGAAGTCTCCCACTATTATTGTGTGAGGTGAAATGTGTGCTTTGAGCTTTAGTAAAGGTTTTTTTTTTTTTTTTTTTTTTTTTTTTTTTGAATGTGGATGCCCTTGTGTTTGGAGTGTAGATGTTCAGAATTGAGAGTTCATCTTGGTATATTTTACCTTCGATGAGTATGAAGTGTCCCTCCTTATCTTTTTTGATCACTTTAAGTGGAAAGTTGATTTTATTTGATATTAGAATGGCTACTCCAGCTTGTTTCTTAGGATTATTTGTTTGGAAAATTGTTTTCCAGACTTTTACCCTGAGGTTGTATCTGTCTTTGTCACTGAGGTGTGTATGCAGCAAAATATTGGGTCCTGTTTATGTAACTAGTCTGTTAGTCTATGTCTTTTTATTGGGGAATTGAGTCCATTGATATTAATTGATATTAAGGAAAAGTAATTGTTTTTTCCTGTCATTTTTGTTGTTAGAGTTGCAATTCTGGTCATGTAGTTATCTTCTTTCAGTTTTGTTGAAAGATTACTTCCTTGTTTTTTCTAGGGTGTAGTTTCCTCTTTGTGTTGGAGTTTTCCATTTATTTCCATTATCCTTTGAAAGGCTGGATTTGTGGCAAGATATTATGTAAATTTGGAATAACTTGGTTTCTCTGTCTATGGTAATTGAGAGCTTTTCTGAGTATAGTTGCCTGGACTTGCATTTGTGTTCTCTTAGGTTCTGCATGACATAAGCCCAGGATCTTCTGGTTTTCATAGTCTCTGGCAAGAAGTCTGGTGTAATTCTGATAGGTCTGCTTTCTCTGTTACTTGACCTTTTCCCTATACTGCTTTTAATATTCTTTCTTTGTTTTGTGCATTTTGTGTTTTGATTATTATATGATGAGAGGAATTTCTCTTCTGGTTCAAACTATTTGGAGTTCTGTAGGCTTCTTGTATGTCCATGGGAATCTCTTTCTTTAGTTTAGGGACGTTTTCTTCGGTAATTTTGTTGAAGATATTTACTGACTCCTTAAGTTGGGAATCTTTACTCTCGTCTATATCTATTATACTTAGGTTTAGTCTTCTCATTATATCCTGGATTTCCTGGATGTTTTTGGTTAGGATCTTTTTGCATTTTGTGTTTTTTTGTTTTTTGTTTTTTTTTTTGACTGTTGTGTCAATGTGTTCTATGGTATCTTCTGCACCGAAGATTCTCTCTTCTATCTCTTGTATTCTGTTGGTGATGCTTGCATCTATGGATCCTGACTTCTTTCCTAGGCTTTCTATCTCCAGAGCTGTCTCCCTTTGTGATGTCTTTCTTGTTTCTACTTCCATTTTTAGATTCTAGATGGTTTTGTTTGAGTCCTTCGCCTGTTTGGTTGTGTTTTCCTGTTAGTCTTTAAGTGATTTTTGTGTTTCCTCTTTAAGGGCTTGTACATGTTTACCTGTGTTCTCCTGTATTTCTTTAAGGGAGTTATTTATGTCCTTTTTAAAATCCTCTATCAGCGTTATGAGATATGATTTTAAATCCGAATCTTGCTTTTCTGGTGTGTTGGGGTATCTAAGACTTGCTGTGGTGGGAGTACGGGGTTCTGATGATGCCAAGTAGTCTTGGTTTCTGTTGGTAAGATTCTTGCATTTGCCTCTCACCTGAGTCCTAGGGTCAGAGCACTTCCAGGTGGCAAGGTCTCCCCTGTCAGGAATGGTGCAGAGAGGGGTGTAGAACAGCCACACCTCCGAAACTGATATTTTATATCCAGAAAACAGTTTCCTTGAAATTATCCATCACCTCTACCTCTTAAAATCTTTCCACCTCTCATCTCCCATAAAGATCCCTGAGCCTTGGAAGTGATATATATATATATATATATATATATATATATATATATATTATATATATATATATATATAATTTAGTATTGAGATTGCCAAGTTTCTTATGTTCTCCATGTTGACCAATTAAAGGTCTTTTTGATGATTACCAGCTACTGTATTGATTTTCAACCTGTGGGTTGTGATCCTTCTGAGGGTGGCATATAAGATATCTTGCATATCAGATATTTACCTTAAAATTCATGACAGTAGTAAAACTACAGTTATAAAATTAAAGTTATATAATTAAAGTAGCGACAAAATAATTTTTTGGTTTGGGTCAATGCAACATTAGGAACTGTATTAAAGGTCACAGCATTAGGAAGGTTGAGAACCACTGATGTACTGCAATAAAAAGCCTCTTCCAAGGATTTTCTGAAGATGGTTGAAAGATCTATGGGTATAGCCAAAAGTCATCATGAGCCAGTTTAATATTATGTCTATTTAGCATTTAGCTGGGTAGTAATATTGCGTTTGCCCTCTATAGTCTAAGAGCTATATAGCTACAGGTTCCTGGCCCTTCCAACAGTGTCAATAATGGGTTCCATTTTATGGAGTGAACTTTAGATCCAATCAGAAAGTGATTGGTTATTCCTGTAACATTTGTGCTACCAATGTATTAGTGAGAATATCTTGTCTACCTAATCATTATTGTAGGCCACAGAGTTCACAGCTGGGTAAGGCTCATTATTGCTTTTCTCCTCCAATAGCTTATGTACTACCTTCCATGACTATGAAAGTTAAACAGTAGGGATGAAGATTCAAGGTGCATGTCATCTTCATTTCTCTATGTTCTCTGACTCAAGTATTTATATTCAGAGTAGAGTCTCACTATAAAATTCTGGATGGTAAACAAGAACACTATAAATAGCCTGTAATTTTTGGAGGTCTACAGCATTCCATAGGCCCACAACAACTCAAAGGGATCACTTATTCATGGTACTCTGGTTTTCATTTGATAGCATGGGGTATCTGGGTGAAGTACTGTCCCCTGTTATAGGGTGTTTTCATTTAGCCTGTTCTTGTTTATGTATATTTTAGAAAGATGCTGTAGTAATAGCTTCCAATAGAGCCTCAGTCATGAGAGAAAAATAAATTAAAACTACTTCAAGATAGTATTTTACCTCAATCAGAATGGCCAAAATTAAAAAACAAAACAAACAAACAAAGACAAATGGCGTCAGATGCTATTGTGGTTATGAGTTGGGTAGAGAGAGTCCTTATTCACTGTGATTAGGAGTTCAAACTGGTGCAGTCACTCTGGAAATCATTGTGGAGTTTTCTCACAAAGATAGAAAGGGATGGCCTGCAAGGTCAAGCTATATCACTCTTGGGCAAATACACAAAGGATTATCTCACTACAGACAAAACTGCTTAACTACGTCCATCACTGCTCTCCTCACAATACCCAGTGTACTGGCTGGTTTTGTGTGTCAACTTGACACAGGCTGGAGTTATCACAGAGAAGGGAGCTTCAGTTGGGGAAGTGCCTCCATGAGATTTAGCTGTGGGGCATTTTCTCAATTAGTGATCAAGGGGGTAGGGCCCCTTGTGGGTGGTGCCATTTCTGGTCTGGAAGTCTTGGGTTCTATAAGAGAGCAGGCTGAGCAAGCCAGTAGAAGTAAGCCAGCAAAGAAACATCCCTCCATGGCCTCTGCATCAGCTCCTGCTTCTTGACCTGTTTGAGTTCCAGTCTTGACTTCTTCTGGTGATGAACAGCCATGTGGAATTAAGCTCAATAAACCCTTTCCTCCCCAACTTGTTTCTTGGTCATGGTGTTTGTGCAGGAATAGAAACCCTGACTAAGACAAATTGGTACCAGCATAGTGGGGTATTCCTGTGACAACCTGACCATGTTTTGGGGAGGACTGTGGAAGGACTTTGGAACTTCAAGCTAGAAGAGCCACTGGCTGTTAAGAACTCCATGGGATGTTCTGTGGGAGCTTGGAAGATTATGTTGAAAACAGTGCAGAGATGGAGGCCTGGCTTGTGAAATTTCAGAGGGAAGATTAAAGACTCTTATCAGGGCCATGTTGTTTTGATTGTGAAGATTCTGTGGTTCTGGTTAGCTGGGGCTGAAGTATCAGCTGTGATTAACAAGATACCAGAACTACTAAAGTGAAAACTTTGCATTACTGGGACGATTGATGCTGGTTAGCTGGAACTAAGAAATTAGCGGTGATGAAGAAGAGACCAGCATCATTGAGGTGACATCTTCTGGGGAGTGTTTTCTGAGAGCACAAAGAGGTTGTGTTCCAGAGATAGCCAAGGTTGTCCCTTGTGCAGCAGCAGGACTTGATAATGTGTAAGAGTCACCCACGTGGTACTAGTTTTGACAGCATGAAGAGGTCATGGAGAGCAGATGAGGCTGGGCACAGTGAGAGGCCATGGAAGGCCATTGGTGAAGGTGCAACCTCAGTTTGCAATTGATGGCCCAGGACTGAAGGTGTCATGCAAAGGAGTTGAGGCTTAGCACCATGAAGACAGTCTATGAGAGGCTATTGGTAAAGCCTAGTTACAGCAGTGTTTTGGGAATTCCAGTACCATACAGTAACCACCAAGGACAGCAGTAGCAATGGAGTACAGGCATCTGGAGCCCAGAAGACAAGATGTGTGCTACAAAGGGCAGAGCTGGAGAAGTGACCAAAGCCCTTAGAGGAGCCCAAAAGATCATGAGTTGAATCCCCGACATTGGTTTTGCTTTTGATTGTGTCCGTGCCCTGATATTTTTCCCTCTTGAAGGAAAAACGTATTTTAGTGGAGCCCACAGTTAAGAGACCTTGAATTTTAAAAGATATTGGACATTTTAAATTGATTGGACTGTTAATATGTAAAGTCTGTGAGACTTTAAATCTTGGGCATGAATAAGAACATAAGAGTTGAGGCTTAATAGTAATGTGTTTGTGTGTCAAGTTGACAAGGGGTCAATTGTACTGGCTAGTTTTGTTTGTCAACTTGACACAGGCTGCAGTTATCACAGAGAAGGGAGCTTCAGTTGGGGAAGTGCCTCCATGAGATCCAGCTGTGGAGCATTTTCTCAATTAGTGATCAAGGTGGGGAGGGCCCCTTGTGGGTGGTGCCATCTCTGGGCTGGAAGTCTTGAGTTCTATAAGAGAGCAGGCTGAGCAAGCTAGGAGAAGCAAGCCAGCAAAGAACATTCTTCCATGGCCTCTGCATCAGCTCCTGCTTCCTGACCTGCTTGAGTTCCAGTCCTGACTTCCTCTGGTGATGAACAGCCATGTGGAATTAAGCTCAATAAACCCTTTCCTCCCCAACTTGCTTCTTGGTCATGGTGTTTGTGCAGGAATAGAAACCCTGACTAAGACACCCAGGAAGAGGAAACAGCCTGGACGTCCATCAATTGACAAATGTGTAATAAAAATGTGGTACTTTACACAATGGAATATTATTCACTTATTAGAAAAAATTAATTATAAAATTCAAAGCTAAACTTATGGAACCACAAAGAGTCATCCTAAGTGAGGTAATTCAGACTCAGAAAGACAAAAATAGATGTTTTCTTTCCTTTGTGGATACCAACTTTGAATTTTTAGACATGTGTTTTGTTTGTAATGCTCATAGAAGTTAGGGAGTTAGTAAGCAGTTATGGGAGGGGAGGGACTCTTTCAAATGAGGAAAGGTAGAATACAGCGATAGTTAAGCAGAGAAGGAAATAATGGAACAGGAAGGATGGGGGATGGGAGGTCAGGGTAATAGAGGAAGTATAGAGAGGGACAACAAACACTAAAAGCCTTTTGATAAAGATCAATTGAGTTTTGCATTGATTCATCTCTTTACCTAGACTGAAAGGAGCAGGAAGGAGCAGGCAACTTATACCTGAAAGGAATGAGTATAATTGTGATTCCCAGATAATACACACTATCAATGGTCAATGCCAAAGGCAAGCTTTGTTAATTTCCCCAGTGCCCTGGATAAGAAGCACACTCATGACATCAAGGAGCAGATACTGTTGAAAGCCAGGATGGTGTGTGCAGAATATAGTAAATGCATGCTAACTCAGGCTGAATTACTCAAAATCACATGTGTGTGTGGGGGGGGGATGGAGAGGGAGAGGGGAAGGCAGAAAGAGAGAGAGAGAGAGAGAGAGAGAGAGAGAGAGAGAGAGAGAGAGAGAGAGAGAGAGAGAGAGAGAAATGGAATTGATAGGCCTGAACTAATACTTGATCTCATGTGTAACCACATCAGGTTCAAGCCTGTGAGCATACATTCAGTATTTAAATGAAGGAAATGTTTCCTAGAAGCATTTGAATATCCCAAAGAAAAAAAGCTGTCCCAATATGACAGATAGTGCCCAAGGCTAGCAATGAAGAGACTGGATTTCTGCTTCAGTATTCACTTAAGATAAATTCTTGGACAAGAATCTTTGGCTCTCATCAGTGTTATCTAGTCACCTTGGAGTTGTACATCCATCCTGCTTGATGGCTTAACATAAGGTTCATGTGAAAAAAAAAATCAAAGAAACTAAAGAGCAGAATTCTGAGCTATGCAAGCGGGAGTTAAGCAATCTAAGCAACAGAAGGAATTACTTCTAGATAGACTAGATCACAGGGGCCTTTTCTCTGTGGGCACAAGGCAGGAGTTAGACAATGCTCAGTACTGTTAAATACTCTCAAATATTGTCAAATGCTATTAGAATTCTTGCTTTGGTGTTGAGTCTTTATTATGAATGTGCTCTTAATTCTTCTGTGGGTGACTAACGTCAGAAGTGGGGCTATTTGATAGGTGTTTATCTGATGCTGGGCAGCCAAGAATAGAGAACTGTCAGCTGGGTAGTTCCTCTGCTGGGAACCACCTGGCCTGACCTCCTGCAGCCCAGCTGTTCTGCTCACTTTATAGTCATACTGAGGATCTTCTAACAGCTGCAGAGCACCAGACATCCACAGCAGGAACATGTTCCAAACACGACAGCTGGCTCTGCAGCATCATAAGCAAGAAAACCTCCATGAACTCTAGATGACCCTGATTAATATGTGACTGTTTTCTCACCTCCAGATGAGGAACACTTGCCCTGGTGGCCCTGCAGAGGGCCTGGGATTGGTGCAAAAACAAAACTCCATTTCCAAGAATGCATGTGCTATGATGGGTGAAAACTTTGCCAGAGCCTGCATCTCATTCCCTCTGCATCAAAAGTAGCCTGTTCAGTTCACTTTTCAAGTCAGTGAGAAGATTCCCTCCCAAGGCACTACCCCATGATGTCACAATAGGTCACTCAAGGAAAGATTTTCTCCAGGGATGTTGGCTTCTCTAGTTTGGATCTTTGGAAGGTGGCTAGACTGATTAACACAAAGAAGAAATGTCAGAATTGGCATCTGAGCAGTGTTTGTAGAAATTATTTAAATCCCATCCTGGGATTTCTGTCCCACCTTTGACCATTTAGTTCCTAGATTAAAAAACAAAAACAAAATATACTCAGCCTGTACATTTTCAATAAGCCTTAAACAGTATAAAAGCTGGGCTACTGCCTACCTTCTATGCTATTAGAATCTACTTTCCTATAGATAACCCTAAGTTATTACTTACAATGTTTCATCTGAGCTGCTCTTAACTCCAATTGGCCAGCCCTCAGGGCCATGTTCTCTTGACTCCTAACCCATGGTGGCTTCTCCTTCTTCCTTTTAACCCATGGTGGCTTCACTCTCCTCCATTCACCTTATTCTCCTAATTCCCTCCTCTGATTCCAAGCCCTCAAAACCTAAACCTCACCTATGTCTCTTCTGCCTACTGTTGGCTGTTGACATTTACCAACCAGAAGTAATTTGAGGAAAGGTCTACATGTGGATACTCTCCTCTCTAGGTAACCAGGTCCTGGAGGCCCACACTTAGCATTACAATAGATAACAAAAGATCAAACCTCAACAGAACAGTGGCTGTGGCAAGAGCACCAGGAGAGCAGAAAAGAGAGCTGAAGAGATGACTCAGAAGTTATGAGCACTTGCCCCAGAACCACAATAACTGGAGTTTGGATCCCAGCACCCAGATGCTTTCTTTATCTGTACCCTATTTCAAGGGAGCAGAAACAACAGAGTCCATGGGACTTGCTGGCCTACAGCCTACAGGGAAAGTCTATCTCAACAAACTAGGTGAACAGTGATAAAAGAGATCACCAGACACCTTTTCTGGACTCTGCA